>JAODAL010024439.1:0-60578 GCA_025379985.1 Phyllomedusa bahiana | reverse complement strand
GGTGAAACTACAAGTTCAGCCTGGAATAAACCCCTGTTGGTTCTTCATACACGCCGGAGCAGTTGAGTTGTCACTGTCTGACAAGATTACTAAATTTAAAGTTTACAGTTTAATACAGACTTCCATTACCACATGGGCCTGATGAACTTCACACTTGCTGTCAGCGTATTGGAGTCAGAATAGGCGCTAAGATCAATATCTTTAAATATTTTGGCACTAATAAAGTGATCTCGCTTCTGACACTAAAAATTGGTTTTTTTACGGAATTTGCCGCACTAATGCTTTTTTTGGATTTTGGCGCTAAAATCCTTTTCTTTACAGATTTTGACGCTAATACAATTATCTTGCTTTCTGCAAAGATAATTTTTTTCTTTGTGGATTTTGGTGCAAGAATCTTGGTGCAAAATTTAAAAAAAGGGTAGTAACACACAGCAGCACACAAAGGACAATGTGCTCAAAATGTCAACATGATCTAAAGGAAGTGACTACTTAACATTTTAACTCCACCTGTAGGGTGTAGCTTACATCCAATGGGCTTAATTTATGCATACATTAAAAAGCAGAGCAAAGACGCTCCAAAAAACGCAAATCGCGGCAAAACACCGGCCATTTTTCAGCTGCTTTTGACAGGCAGTGGACAGAAAACTCAGTTTCATGAACATTTTTAGTAATTCGTTTCAGGTCGTTTTTTTGTTCACTGCAGTGTAGACATTGCCATACATGTAAGAGCAGTACAGGACATGTAGGTACCGCACCCGAACTTTAGAGAGGCGCTACTAGGCCGCCAATCACTGCATGCACCTCACTAATACATGTAAGAGTAGTAAGGACATGTAGTACCGCACTGTACTGTAGAGAGGCGCTACTAGACCGCCAATCACTGCATGCACCTCACTAATTTCATGTAAGAGCATACAGGACATGTTGTACCCACTGTACTGTAGAGAGGCTCTATAGACCAATCACTGCATGCACCTCACTAATACATGTGAGAGCAGTACAAATGTGGTACGCACTGACGTAGAGAGGCGTTATTAGCTGCTAACACTGCATGCCCCTCACATCATGAAGAGCATGCAGGACATTAGTCCCGCACTGTCGTAGAGAGGTGCTATAGACCCCCAAAATCACGCATGCCCTCATAATACTTTAAAGGCATACAGGACAAAAATCCCCGCACGTATTTTTAAAGAGGGCGCTACAGACTGCAACACTCTCATCTTAAAACATGTAAGGGCAGTACAGGACATTAGTACCACACGTACGTGAGAGGCCTTAGATGCCAATCACGCAGCACCTCACTAAAATTAAGAGCTTCAGGCATGTATACCAACTGTACGAAAAGGGGGGCTAAAAACCCAAAAATCACTGCACGGCCTCACTAATACATGTAAGAGCATACGGACATATAACCATTTGTACTGTAGAGAGGGCTTTAGACCGCCAATCACTGCACGCCCCACTAATACGAGAGCGTACGGGACTATGTCCCCCGCATTGTACTGTGGGAGGCGCAAAGACCCCCCAATCCTAAAAGCCCCTCACTAAAACATGAAAGCAGTACGGGACATGTAAGTCCAAATGTACTTAAGAGGCCCGTTCATGAAAATTTTTTGGGATCTTCCAGTAAACCCCTGTGCATCGACAATGTCGTGACATTTTTTTTGATGGGTTTTAATCAATACTCACAAAAGACCATTCTATGATAAACCCATTGTATCCTTGGGCCATAATAAGCTGATTTTACCACTAAAAGGAATGTTAAATGAATGTGCCAATCAGGGGCGTAGCTTGAAGTTTGGGCCTATGCAAAAGTGAAAAATGGGCCTCTCATTTTCCCATGTCCATTGACAGTGCAAAACAAAGGGGTTTTTGGGGCCCGCTCAGGCTGCGGGCCGGTTATGATGCTATCAAAGCACCCCTATAGTTACGCCCCTGTGCCAATAAAGTACATGACCGTACAATTAAAATTTTTTTTTGGGGTTTTTATTGAGTTACTTTGGGCCACATGTAGAAAATGGCCTGGGTCTAAATTCACTTTGTTGCCCATGCAACCAATCAAGCGCCCTCTCTTTTCTATAGTGCCTGGAAAAATTCTAAATTGTGATAAAACCCGATCAATTTATCAGTGCAGGACCCAGTAATCTAAGGGGTTCACTTATTTTCTTCCCCTCTGTCATGATCAGCCAGAAAGAACCCCAGCTTTGATTTCGGTCGCCGGCTGGGGCCCGATCGATTTAAAGCCAGGTTTTCTGGCATAGTGGCTTTTTTGGTTTACTAGGTAAAAAGGTTTTTTCTTCCCTGCTATCGTGATTGTTCCTGGCCGAGCCTGGGCCAGGAATCTTCCAGCCTCCTTGGGTTTAAACCCGGGCCCTTTCCTCCTGGGTTATGACAGCTCTCCCTTCCTATCTGGTCTTCTTTTTTTCTTGCCCCTATTGTTTTTGTCCTTAGTTCTCCTAAGGTTTTTAAGGGCTCTTCTGTCCTTTCCTTGCCTTTATAGGGTCTGTTTTGCCAACTCGCCCTCTCTTTCTGTGCCCCCCGGGGTTAAACTTACTTGCTTGTTCATTTTTTTATTCTTCTGCCTTTGACTTTGTAACGCTTTCTGATAGTTCCCCGACTTGGCTTGCTTGACCGTTTTATTGCAGTGTTCCCAACTCCATCCTCACGTCCCACCAACGGTTTCATGTTTTCAGGATCTCCCACAATGCACTGACAATAATGACTTCCCCTTGCAATGCTAAGGAAACCAGAAAACTGACCTTTGGGTCCCTTTGAGGACTAGGGTTGGGAACCTCTGCCTTATTGTTTTTTTGTATTGTTTGTCTGCGTTTGTGTTCTCACCAATTCACATAGTCTAGTCTTCGGGTTTGGGGGCCGCCTTTTAAGGATGGGCACCCCAAAAGGAGGGACAGGGGTTGGGATCAGTGTCAGGGTCTCACGCTGTCTGTGTTGTTCGTACCCCCTGACGGGCCCCTTACTTTAAACCACCCCTTCCCCCAGCGATCTCCCCGCGGTTCAATGAGTACCGACTGTCGCACCGCCAAATGGTGAGTTGACCACTCAGCTTCAGGGCATGGGGGGGTTCCGCAGCGTCGGGAGCCATAATAACCCGGGGTCCCTGGACTTGCCCCCCCGTCGGTCCCTACCCCTGCCCCTTTTTTTGTGGATCCTAGCATGTCATAATTTTAAATGCTTCACCTGATCGCTTTGAGGGAAACCCCGACGGGGGTTTAAACCTTTAGGGGAATCATTAATTTATTTTTTCGCTTCAAAATTTTTTCCCAGAGGCGAGAAAGTAGCATTTGTTGGTCTCTCCTCCAGGCCCACCTCAGGATTGACATTGCAAAACCTCTAAAGCCCCTGATGGAGATCGGGGAAGTTTTTTTTTGGTTTGGACGGTTTATGAAACCCCAACCCTGTGGATGGGCAGAGACTCATTTGCTATCTATTTAGCAGGGCCGCCCCCGCTGAAAAACTATGTTCTAGTTCCGCCCAAAGGTGTACGTTTACTGGGGGTCAACCAACCCCTGAAGACCCTTTTCAACAAGGACGCTGATCCGGAAGAATGCTATGGTACCCTCCAATCCCCGAGCCCGAGGGACTTTATGCTTAGCCGTACTATTGACAGAAACTAAGGGAGAGACGCAGGGAAAAAACAAGGGGGGTTTTACTGTTAGCGAAGACAGGGTTTCCCGTAAAACTGCTTCTTCCTTCTTTGAGATTCTTTTCTCCCCCTCCCTCTTAGTCTTTGGGAAGAACCCCTGGTGTTGATCTTAGTTTCCCCCCGGAGGAGACACCCGGGTTTGGGGAACGCCCTTGTGCCTTTATTTCGGGAAGCCCGACCATTTCCCGAAAAACTGTCCTATTAGGCCTAACTCACCCCAAAATAAAACCCAACGTCTGACCCAATTTTCCAGGAAGGTAACTGGATGTACGGGACCTCCCTTAAAGTGAAACAAATTTGTTTTGCCTGTAACCTTAGTTTTTGCTCCAAAACTTTTTCTTGTCGTGCCCTGATTGATTCGGGTGCTGCTCAAATTTCATCATTGGGGTTTCAAACCTGGGTTTGGAACTTTTCCTTTGTGTTCTCCCTTTTTGGGTTTTAGGTGTACTTCTACCTCACTAACCGAGGAAGAATAAAAAGTTGTAAATTTTGAGTCACTTTGAATGTTGGGAGTTCCCCAAATGAAAAACTTTTATTTTTGCATGAGAAAATCTCTGCAGATATTATTCTTGGGGTTGCCCTGGCTCCGTTCGTAATCCCTTGTTCGATTTGGGGAACCACCGAGTTGACAAATGGGTGACTCATGTGGTGTCATTCTAAGGGACCATCCTTGGTGTTGATGTAATTATGCTCAGATATTTCAGAATGTAATTCAGGCTTTGATGGGGGGTTTGGGGAAATCTGCCTCCCCCACCCCCTGATGTTTTTTATAGACCTCATCCGGGGGCAAAAACCAATTCTCCCGGGAAAAGAGAATCTATGCATCTGTCAATTGGAACCTGAAAAATTTTTTTCTGGGATAGTTTTCACCACCTTGCCTTTAGATTTAGTGTCCCCCGACTACCTTTTACAAAATTCTGCTCCTCCCAAGCTTGCCCCCTTTTGCCGTAACGTGGGCCCCCCTTTTTCCCCCACACAGGTTGAAACTAAAAAAAAACCCCCGTTAAACACGTGACATCTGGGCTAGAAGCATAAACTCTAAAAAAATGGGGCCAACAAAAACAAAAAACCCAGTAAAAACCCCCCGAACCAGACCAAAATATGTCCTCTCCGAGTCCCTCTGCCAAAAAATGCTTCCCAAACTGGAAAAGGAAAAAGTTTACCCTTTCCCTTCTGCTAAACCCAGAGGGCCTTTTGAGGGGGCCGGTCGCCCCTCATAAAGGGGGGGGGGGGACTGTCATGATCGCCAGAAAGAACCCCACTTTGATTGGTGCCCCGCGGCCCACGACTAAGCCATGGTTTCTGACAAGTGCTATTTGTGTTTGTTAGTGTGAACGGGTTTTTTTTCCCCCCTATCTTGATTCCCGGCCGACGCCTGGGGCCCGGGGAAACTTCCAGCATCCATGGTTTACCTGGCCCTTGCTCCTGGGGGATTGACAGCTCTACCTTCCTATCTGGGCTTCCCCTTTTTTCCTCCTATTGCCTTTGTCCCTTTGTTCTCCGGATGGATTTAAGGTTCTTCTGTCTCTTTCCCTTTCCTGTTAATTGGGTTTGTTTTGCCTATTCTCGCCTCTTTATTTTTGCCCCCCTGGTTACCTTTCTTGCTTGGATCACGTTTATTTTCTGACTTTGTAAAGCGTTCCCCGATAGTTACCGACTTGGCTTGTTGACCGTCCCCTTATTGTTTGTATTGTTTGTCTGCGCTTTTGTTTTCACGCTTTATGTAGTGCTCAGTTTCTGGTTGGGCCGACCTATTAAGGATCGGCACCCCCAAAAGCAGGGACAGGGGTTTTGGGGTCATTCAGGGCCTCATCGTCTGTGTCTGTTCGTCGCCCCCCGACGGGTCCCTTACACCTGCACTGTTGATGTTTACTCAATAAAAGACATAAACAGTACGACCTACTGTCTGTTATTAGTTTAGTTTGATTGTGTTTGTCTTGTTGTGTTAGATAACAATCAGATCACATTTCAGTAGCAATAAGTGCAGAAGTCCAGGTAAATCCAAAAGGTTCACTTACATGTCTCTTTGCCCTGTGAATTTTCACTTAAAGGGGTCTTGCCAAGAAGTGATTTCCTCACCTAGCAGGCTGAACTGTCCCTTGATCTTTGAAAAAGGGGTGTTTTGTTTCTGTGTTTAAAAAAACAAGTGCCTCCTCCATGATGTCATCGCACCACCTCCCATGCATGCTCCCGAGGCTCATATTCAGTCTCTGTAGTTGAGCAAACATTGTTTGGCTAAACCACAGAGGATAACTGTATTGTGCACAAGCTCTACGGGTTTTGTTTTCTCCCTCTTATCTGCTCAGGAGAGAAGATAAGATCTAAGCAGGAAGAGTTCATGAACTGCTGCAGGGGGGAGGGAAGAGGGCTGAGCAGAGAGTGTCTGCATGTTTACTCAGATAAATACATTACAACCAGCAGATTCTCTATACAGCAGACACAGTTTATGTAACAGAGCACAGCTAGTGCACATGCCCAGAAGGACTGCTTTGTTCTCCCCCTCCCTTCAAAGCTCGTTCATGTGCCCTGCCATCAGATAAGAAGTGCAAACAACACAAGCGCGGCCAGATCAGCTCCTGGTCATAGCTAATGTAAACAGTCAGGAAACTAAGCAACGCTGCAGCTCTCACAGGCTACACTTTTTTTAATCGCATATATTTAGAAAAGTGATTACCCATTTTGGTGGATCCCACATAAACATAGATTGTGGCAAAACCCCTTTAATATGTTGAATAAGAGATGTGAACAGCCAACTGTTTTTGTGTTATTAGTTTATTTGCCTTGTGTTTGTCTATAATTGTGACTTGGATAATAATCAGACCATATTGTAACAGTGATCAATGTAAACCGATAGGGATTAGCAGTTTTTTCTTGCGTGTGTATTATGATCAACGTATCATGAAAGCTGCACTATGTATATGGCACTTAATGGGTTATGAGTAGCTGGGGGAGTCTCCGTGCAGTATATCACTCTGACCCGCTTCTCCTGATTTTCATTTATTTACTCTGCAGTTATACACCGGAGGTTGAGTGCTTTGAAATTGAACAATCGCACATCAGGAAATTAGGTTTCCTCCAAGGCTTTGCAGTCATTTTTCAGTAAGTCCCACTGTTGGGAGTCCTAGAGGGAAATACCGCGACTGTCCGCAGCTCCATTCCTGAAACACGCTCATTATAGATTTGTTATTCTTTTTGTGTGTAACCTGACTTTATGCTTTAGGAAACGGAAATAAATGCACTTCAACGAAGGTGAAAGGCAACTTAGTGAAGGTTCAGATTTTGGACAGGAAAACACACTCACGAGAATTCCCAGACTTCTGAATGATAAATCTGCAAGAGCATGGTGAACCTGGGTTACTACCCCTTAAAGGGGTTGTCTCACTACAAGGATTGCTGCTTTTATGTTAAATATCTTGCAAAAACAAGTCCCTTTGCAATATATTTGCATTAATAGTGTCCTACCTATTCCTAGATATCCCCTCTTGTATGTGCTGTATCAGCTACTCAGGTCACTATAGCTACAGACCTGTTCAATCTCTCCTGATAGGCTGCCAGCACTGGTTGCTATAGCTACAGACCTGTGTGCTCTCTCCTGATAGGCTGCCAGCACTGGTTGCTATAGCTACAGACCTGTGTGCTCTCTCCTGATGGGCTGCCAGCACTGGTTGCTATAGCTACAGACCTGTGTGCTCTCTCCTGATAGGCTGCCAGTGCTGGTTGCTATAGCTACAGACCTGGTGTCCTCAGCAGGCTAGTAGCAGCCAGTAAAGTCAGTAATCCGCCCCTGAATTCAAAAATGAAACTGAGTAAACAGAACAGAGGTAAGATGAATCAATGTAGTGAGACAACCCCTTTAAGGAGCAGAAATCCATTGCTGCATTCACAGAGCCGGCGAACTGGCACATAGGGCGACATGTATGAATCTCGCCGCTTCAGAGTGCATGTTTCCGCCAGTTTTCCGGCAAAATTTGCGCCTGATTTATGTCGGTGCCGAGGTGCGCTCATATATGCGGTGTAAAGTCCGCCACGCCTCGTCAGTGTGTGAGGCGCAGTGCGGGACTTAGGCGCAGTGCTGGGCTGCGCCTAACAGGGGCGTAACTACCGGGGTAGCAGTTGCTCCGGGGCCCGTGCGCTTAAGGCATAGTTGCCAACTTTCGAAAATGAAAAAGCAGGACACGCCCATCTTGTCGGCATGCCACGCCCCTTCAAAAAAGCCACACCCACTCCACCTAACTGCATAATGGCTTTGGAAGAAAGCCAGGTAGATGCCCTTATAGCCAGGTAGTAGCCCCCCATAACCAGGTAGTGCCCCTTACAGGCCGGTAGATGCCCTCTCTGTAGCCGGGTAGGGCCAACTATGTAGCCAGGTAGGTGCCCCATTTGTTAGCCAGGTAGGTGCCCCCCTTTGTTAGCCAGGTATGTGCCCCCCTTTGTTAGCCAGGTAGGTGCCCCCCATTGTTAGCCAGGGAGTGCCCCCATCTGTTAGCCAGGTAGTGCCCCCATCTGATAGCCAGGTAGTGCCCCCATTGTTAGCCAGGTAGTGCCCCCATCGTTGCCAGGTAGTTGCCCTCTCTGTTAGCCAGGTAGAGCCCCCTAAAGTTAATAAAAATAAAATAATAAAATCCACTTACCTTACCAGGCTCCTGCAGCGCGGCCAGCTCCTGCCCGATCTCTTCAGCGGCGCAGGGGGAAGTGAGAGCAGCCGCGCGTCACTCCCCTGCAGCCGCGCGTCACTTCCACCTGCGCCGCTGACCTGTATGTGCGGCGCACACACCGGCGCCGTACATACAGGGGGAGGAGGGAGGTGGGAGTGATCCCTCCTGCTCCTCCCCGCACAGTGAGAACCCCGGGCGTGTGAGCGGCCGCTGCGGCCGCTTCACCCGCCTGTAGGAGCGGCCCGGCGGCGCAAGAGTAGCGCACCAGCGCTACTCTTGCGCCGCAGTAATTTAAAGGACCCCGGGAGGGGACCCCAAATAGCGGGACCCCCCCGCCAAAAACGGGAGAGTTGGCATGTATGGCTTAAGGGGGCCCGCGCCCCGGCGCAGCTGCCCCGATAATGCCGCTCCTGGGCCCGCCGACAGTGAACTTAACAGTTCACTGCGGCGGGCGGGGAGTTGCGGGGCCCGGCGCATCCCGCCTCTGAACTTCCGGGCCCTCCTGCCCGAGTGTTCAGAGGCAGCGATACAGGGAGGTAGCAGAGCGGAGTGCCGATCGCTCCGCTCTGCTACTTCCCCTGCCGGTGCTCTGTGATCACATGGGCATGCGCGGTGATGTCACAGAGGCTGCAGGGAGAGCAGCAGAGCGGAGCGAGTGGCGCATCGGGGGAGCGTGGACCGAGGTAAGTAAACTATTTCTTATTTTGCCTGCCCCTAAGCCTGCCGTATGCCTCCATATGCCTGTGTATACCCCCCCTAGCCTGCCTGTATACCCCCCTAGCCTGCCTGTATAGCCCCCTAAAGCCTGCCTATATAGTTCTAAGTCTGCCTGCCTGAATAGCCCCATAGCTACCGTGAAGCCTTTCTGCCTATATAGCCCCTATAGCCGCCTAAAGCTTGCCTACCTTTATAGCCCCCGAAGCCTGCCTGTCTACTTATATGGGGCCCCTTTAGCTACCTAAACCCTACCTATATGGCCCCTATAGCCCACCTAACTCCTGTCTACCTGTATGGGGCCCTATAGCTACTTAAACCCTGCCTGCCTATATGGGCACTCTATTGGCTACCTAAACCTTGCCTATTTGGGGCCCCATATATCCTATCTAAAACCTGCCTGCCTAAATGGACCCCATATAGCCAGGGGGGCAGGTGCTGGAAAAGTCAGGATTCTAAGATATTTGTGTCTAAATCTGCAGGGACAAGTGGTCGGGAGATGTCATCATGATGGCGGACTGGACCGGATGCAGAACAACAGGGGAAAGTCAACAACTCATAAGAGAGACGTCACATTTGAGTCACAAGATGTAACTACACTGTAATCACTTATATGTCTGTGTACACTGATATCTACCACTATATGGTAACTATATGGTGGTTATATACGGTCAGCAGAGCCTGTGTACACTGGTATTTACCACTATATGGTCACTGTATGGTGGTACTATTGGTCTTTGTGTACTGATCAGTAATAGTGTAGGGGTATTATTCAGTCACTTGTGGTGGTAATTTGTGGTCATGTTCTGGTGGTATAATTAGGTCCTTATGTGGCAGTGTTATTGGTAATGTTGGTTTTGGTATAGTGGATTTGTTTGGTAGCAGTATGAGTGAGATGTATGGTGAGGTATTTGCCCCTTGGATTATCTACATTATCTAACAGCATGTCCTGGTACATGGTCGTGGTCAGGGATGTGGGCGAGGGGGGTGTGGCTAGGGGGCCCCATCCAAAAGTTTGCTTTGAGGCCCTGGCTTCTCTAGTTATGCCCCTGGCGCCTAACATGTATTCCGATTCAAGACAGGCTGGAAATGAACGAAAAATCATTAAAGATGTCTGTGCGGCATGGAGTATGAATCAAAAAATCGCCTTTATAAAGGCGGAAAACATTCTCTGAAAAAGAGCTGAAACCTACTAAAAAAATACATAAATAAAATCCCTTTCCAAAAATCAAGAACGGCGCTACATCGGGAATTAGGATCTTGGAAATAGCCGGAAAATACAGTAATTCAAATTCTGTAAGCTCTTCTGATTGGCTGGTTTCTACCGACCAATCAGAATAGGAGCGACAGGGACCCATTATAACCTATGGAGTATTGACCAATCAAATTCAAAGGCGGGACAGTTCAAAATACAGTAAAAATGCAGAAGAGAGCTGATTGGTTGAGCCCAGGCAGCAGATATGAATCCACCAATCATATGTAGTGCATCTATTTTGAATGGAGAAAGAAGGGCGCGATAGAAGGGCGCCCTAAAAGTTATTACTGTCTATGGGAAATATTCTAGTACTGTGATTGGTTGAGGGGAAGAGGGGCTTGTCCTGCTTAGCCAATCAGTGGCTGAGCTACCTTCTCATAGAGTTCTATGGGGAAGAGAAATGCAGAGCGAGCTCTGTTTGTGATTGGCTAAGTTAAAAGAGGCGCGGTTATTTGGACCAATGGGAGAGCAAGCGACGCTGTCGCTCCTATTCTGATTGGCCAGGATTGCAAAGCCCCCCGCTAGCTCAACCAATCAGCTCTTTTCTGCATTTTTACTGTATTTTGAACTGTCCCGCCTTTGAATTTGGTCAATATTTCTCCATAGATTATAATGGTTCACTGTCGCTCCTATTCTGATTGGCTGGTTTCTGCCAACCCATGAGAAGCGCTTACAGAATTTGAATTACTGTATTTCCCGGCAATTTCCAATATCCAAATTCCTGATGTAGCGCCGTTCTAGATTTTTGGAAAGTGATTTTTTTTTTATTCATACTCCATGACGCACTACGCACAGAGCCGAGATTTCTGTAGCGATCTTCGAAATGTTTCCACTCATGTTACGTACTCACTTCACTTCGCCTCCTCTGGCCCGTTTAGACCAACTTCAACTGGGTCAGTCTGTCGGAGTTGGCGAGCGCTGCGATGCGCCTCACTTTGCCGACTCGCGATCGCACATGCCTCGGAGTTTTCGAACGCACCGCTTCCCGCCCCGGACCACCTACACCGCGCCCACACCGCGCCCATTACACGCCCCCTCATGTCAGGCGCATCCGAAAGTGGCGAACGCTGCGCCTAACATCGCATCCCTGCGTCCGACAGCGGATTCGAGCCGGTGAGGCGAAGTATACGCCAGAAAACAGGCGCAAATCCCGTTCATACATGTCGCCCATAGAATCCCTACTACTCTACTACATAGACCCATAGGCACCCTGTGTGGCACACTATGAGGCACAATTTTCTCCTCTAAAAGCAATCTTTTTTGGGATGGATACCTTCATAATGAACCCATAAGAAAAATTCTCTGTGTGCTTCCACATAAAGCCAATGCATATTTAGATATGCTATGGGCCCCCAGCATGAATGAGGACAGTCTACTGCAGGGATGTCATCATTCTGTCAAGCAAAGTCTGATACTACTAGGAGGCAGGCTGGAGTAGACTGAGAATATCCTAGGACTATCTGATGTATGGTATTTCATATTTCATTAAAAATCAAAAAAAAAAAAACTTAGGAGGTAAACCTAAAATTCTTCATAATTAACGCTGACCATTAAATCCTGGTCAGCCAGGTCATGGACATTTCTCAGTCCGAGCTGAAAGAAAGGTTTTGCACTAATCTGATTAATTACCTGCAGCATCTTAATGGCAGATCCCAGTAGAGACCTTGCATGGTGTAATTTGACTATGAGAATGACCTCAGGCCATTCTCACTATAGAGACTAAATGGATTCTTACAGCATATTAGGTAGTTCAGCTCTAGATCAAATGTTGGCCATTATATGTCGGATGTGTGGCCCGCAGGGGAACACAGATTCATATGATACATCTGAATTTCTTTTTGGTTCCTGCTGTGGGGGACGTCACTCAGCTTTCCAGGGTGCCGAATAGACTATTCATCATCCAGGACAGCTGGGTAATTCCCCATCTGTAGGGTTTCTATTTTTATTTATTTATTTTTTTTTTACAGCTTTCCATTTTGGAATACGACAGATTCGCTGACTATGTCAGACCTGTGTTGCATCTGTTGAAATGGTCAACAAGGGCTGGTGTTGGGGAGTGTTTATTTAAATAAATTAATTCTGTTTTTTTTTTTTTCTTTTTTTTCGACTAATTTTTCTGATAGAAGTCTCTCCATTACTATCACTGTGGTTTGGAGTCAGCCAGCGGTGTTTTTCATAACCACAAGGCTGACACTAACCCTCTGTCACTATTAGACCTAAAAAATGTTGGATGGTGGATGTCCAATATCATAGGGAGAAACTGTCCTCCACCTGCTGTCAGGCTGCCTCACCTAGTCAGGTCTTTCAGTGGCCTTTAACAGATGCCATATTTATCAGCTGCTCAGCCTCTTTTTCAGTCCTTGTGGTGCCCTATCACATCCTCATACTAGTCAGCAGCTCATTCTCTGTCTCGTAGGCCTCATAGTGCCACGTTTCATTCGTACTGTTGGACAGCATCTTGATCTCTCTTTAGTAGGCCTCATAGTGTAATGTCTTATCCGTAGTATTGGTCAACAACTTTTTCTATCTAATAGTCCTCACAGTACCTATGAGTACCATTGAGGCCAATGCACCAGTGCTACTGGGAAAATTCAGATTGCTTCAGAAGGTGGACCATTTAATATGATAATCCACTGTGGGCTGGTATTTTTAGGAGGGTGGGAAGGGGTTAATATCCATGGATCTTCCCATCCTGATAGTGTCTAGCTGCAGTTGTCGATTTTACCTTGGCTGGTTATGAAAAATGGGGGAACCCCTCATCTTATTTATTTTAGTAATTTGTCCTTTTTAGATTTTTAATAATGGATAAAAAACAAAATTACAAGGTAAAACAGGCAACTGTAGGCTGATACTATTAAGACTGGAAGGTCCATGAATATTGGCCCTTACCCACCCTAAAAATACCAGCCTGCAGCTGCCTTAGAAGTGGACCATAACATAGACTGATGTCAATCTTCCCAGTACCCCTGGTTCATTAGGTATTGGGGTAATAGTGACAGGGAGTTATCGTCAAACTTGTGGTGATGAAAAACACCGCTGGCTGACACTAAGCCCCAGCAATAGTAATGAATCGGTGACTATCAGATACCTTCATTAATAAAACTGAAATAAAATGGCTAAAAAACACCCACAGAAACAAAAGAGAAAAAACTATTTATTTAAATAAACACTCATAGTCACCAGCCATCGTTGACCATTTTACTGAAGAAATCCTATAGTTAGAGATGGGCGAATTTCCCGAAATTCGTTTCAATCACTTCGCCGAATTTCTCGGCAAAAAATAACTTCGTTCCGAATTACTTCGGCACGAATCACGTTAAAAAACAGCTATCTCCAGGCTGCACAGAGCCTGCAGGGTGCTGTAGAACGTTGTGCCATGCTTAAATATGCAGAGGGAGCTTGGTTTGGTCTTCATACAATGTTGTGTTTTAGTATGACACGCACATCACTGCCGCCGCTATTAGAATCGCTTCACTATAAAATTCCCTGGACACTTAAGAGGGCAAAACTGACCAAAAAACAGGAGCCGGAATGTAGCCTGATAAAGTCATGCGAGCGAAAGCTGGAAAAAAACAAGCTGAGGGCTCAGGTGGCAACATTAGTGACAGAGTGTGGAGGTGACGGCGGCAGCCACAGCAGCATGAGGTCAGAGAGTGGCACAATGACACAGTGTGTAGGTCACGGCAGCAGCCACAGCAGCAGCATGAGGTCAGACAGTGGCACAATGACAGTGTGTAGGTCACGGCAGCAGCAGCATGAGGTCAGACAGTGGCACAATGACACAGTGTGTAGGTCACGGCAGCAGCAGCATGAGGTCAGACAGTGGCACAATGACAGTGTGTAGGTCACGGCAGCAGCAGCATGAGGTCAGACAGTGGCACAATGACACAGTGTGTAGGTCACGGCAGCAGCCACAGCAGCAGCATGAGGTCAGACAGTGGCACAATGACACAGTGTGGAGGTGGGTGGCAATACCAGTCCCTGGTAAAGATGGTTGTTGGCAGATGGAGAAACTGTCAGCAGATGTGTGGCATCAGGCGGGTGGCGGCATCAGAATAGTGGCTGAGGCAGGTAGTTTGAACCCAGACTGACACCTAAGGCATTGGTGTGTGGAAATCCTGGCCGATCCACGCCTGATTCATCTTGACAAAGGTCAGTCGTTCCACATTTCCCGTGGACAAGCGGGTTCTCCTTGGGCTAACGATGGCCCCTGCCGCACTGAACACCCGCTCTGATGCCACACTACTGGCCGGGCAGGACAGCTTCTCCACTGCAAACTCGGCAAGTTGCAGCCACACATCCAGTTTGGCTGCCCAGTAGTCCAGCGGATCTTCTAACTGGGGTGGCAGAGTGCTGTCCAAGTAGGCCACCACCTGTTGGTTCAGGGACTGCTCCAGGTCCTGCTGCTGCTGGCGACTACCCTCCTCACTAGGCGGGTGAAGGAAGCTGCTCATCAGTGACTCCAGACTTAGGTTACTGCTGATGGAGCTGGTACTGCTCCTACCCCCCCCCTCCACCTTCCCCGAGCAGCCGCGGCAGTAGTATGTGAGCGCTGAGGAATCCCCCGGTCAGAAGTGTCAGAGGAGGGACGATGCCGCACATAGGCAGTGGCCAACTGATTACGGAGGATTTCCCTATAGTATTTGAGTTTGTCCTCCCTCTCAATAGCTGGGAAAAAGGCCCCCCATTTTGGACCGGTAGCGAGGGTCCAATAGGGTGGAGAGCCAGAAGTCATCCCCTCTGCCGGATGCTGACTATTCGGCTGTCACTAGCCAGGCAAATAAGCATGCTGCGGGCCATCTGCACAAGTGACTCCGAGGGCTCCCTGCCTCCATTTCCACTGTATACTGCCACGGTGCTTGGGGTCATCTGCCTAGTATTCCTCATCTCCATCCACCTCCTCCAGCTGCTCCCTGCTCCTCCTCTCTTGTCACCTGGGTAGAAAATCCACTCATTTCACAGGACAATGCTTCTGCTCCAATGTCCTCTCCTCCTCCTCCTCCTCCTCCTCCTCCATTTCAGTCCCCCCCAGACTCATGTGGCCACGAGATGTAGTCGCCACGTCTCCAGGCCCCTGCCCAGACAGATTTGTCAGCCTCTGATCCAGGACATGAAGCAGTGAAATGATATTAGTCATCCCGTAGACCTGGCGACTGACAAATAACGTCGCCTGCTCGGATGGCCTGATCATACGGCAGGTGTCACGCATGAGCTGCTACTGGCTGACATCATAGTTACACAGGGGAGTACTTCTGTCCGTCTGGATCATCAAAAAATCGTTAATGGCCTTTCTCTGTTCATACAGTCGGTCCAACATGTGCAGGCTGGAATTCCAACGGGTGGAAACATCGCATATCAGAGTGTGTTGGGGAGGCCGTTCTGCCGCTGCAACTCGAGGAGGGTGTTCCTGGCTTTGTACGAATGGATAAAGTGCATGCACAGTTTCCTGGCCATTTTCAGAATCTGCTGAAGACTTCAGGAACCTTTTCACAACCAGATTGAACACGTGCGCCATGCAGGGCGCATGGACCACCCTCCTCGGTGCAGCGCGGACACCATGTTCCTCCCATTGTCCGTCACCATGGTTCCGATTTGCAGTTGGCGCGGAGAAAGCCACACATCGATTTCTTGCTGCATGACGCGGAGCAGTTCCTCCCCTGTGTGACTTCGTTCGCCGAGGCAAGCCAGGTGTAGAACTGCGTGACACCGCTGTGCCCTACACATGTGGTATGATGGAGCAGTACTTGTGGAGGCTGAGATGGTGGTGGTGGTGGTGGTGGAGGAGGCGGACATTGGCGCAGGAGCAGCAGTTTGACAACGTGGAGGAGAAAGCGGCGTCTCCTGTCCAAGTTGTTGGTGTGCCTGGGCTGGAAGCACATTCACCCAGTGGGCCGTAAAGGACATGTACTGGCCCTGACCGTAGTTACAGCTCCAGACGTCCGCGCTGCCGTGCACCTTGGAACAAACCGATAAGCTTAAGGACTGGCCCACCTTCTGTTCTACATATTTATGAAGTGCTGGTACTGCCTTTTTGGAAAATAAATTACGGCTTGGAACTTTCCATCTCGGCACAAGCCATTAGTTCTGAATGGTGCAGAGTCCACCATTTGGAAAGGGAGGGACTGCAGTACCAACAACTTGGACAGGAGCACGGTCAGCTGCTGCACCTTAGGATGGTTGGACGCATACTGTTGTCTCTTTGCAATCGCCTCGCTGAACGACTGCTGGCGCCATGAGTAGCGAGGAGCATCTGGACCGGGAGATGATGTCAAAGAGAAACAGCTCCCTTCTGCAGAGGTGGTGGAGCCTTGACTGGCTGCAATGGCATGCGTGCCACTGGGCGCTGCTGCTGCTGCTGTTGCTGCGGCGGCAGGATGGACCACCACATCTGAGCCACGTTTCTCCCAGGCCACCGGATGGTGACGCTGCATGTGTTGACGCAGGGCCGTGGTGCCAACGTTAGCTCCCTGGCCACGCTTCACTTTCTGCTTACAGATTCTACATATACCCATATTCGGCTCCTCTGGTGTCTTAGCAAAGAACTGCCACACCGCCGAGTATCGGATTTTACCGCCAACGCTCCGCACTGAGTGACTACTGCCGCCGCTGCCTCGCTGAGCCCCTGTGCCGCTACTTTGTTGGACCTGCGAAGCGGGTTTTTTACCCCGTGGCCGCTTGGCTCCCGACCTCACACTGCTGCTATCCTGCTGACTCACGGCCACACGACCCACTTGCTGGCTGCGCTGCTGCCTGACGCGCAAGCTGGAGCCCTCTTCTCCTGACGATGATGAAGCCCTTGCCTCCCCCGGCTCCCAGGTGCGGACGGCTACATCATCATCTATTTGTGTTTCATCGTCACTGCTGTCTTCATCACCGGTCTTGGTATGCAGAGGCTGACCCCTCACAACATGACCTCCCATGCCACTCTCAACATCTATACTTTGCCGCCTACTGCAAGAAGCAGGGGATATTGGCCCCATTTCTTCACTGCCAAGTAGCTGCTGACTGCCCTCCTCAAATTGTTCATCCTCGCTATATAGTGGCGCTGAGCCCAGACCACATAGTAGATCTCTGGCTGAGGGAACCGGATGGGACAGAGGCGGGCTGAGGACAGGTGAGGGCCGCTGACCCGCTCCCGGGCCATGCCAACTAAGTGTTGTGTCTGAGGTTCCCACCGACTCTTGGCTGGGGTTGTCAGATGTCATCTGGGAGGAAGAGGATGACCTAGTCAACCAATCAAGAACCATTGGGTTGCTGAACAACACACGGCCGCTAGATGACAGTGGCAGTTGTGGCCTCACCGAGTGACCCCTGCTGCGACGTCCCCTTGCTGTGCTGCCACCTGGGCCTGCTCCAGGAATTGTGCCTCTGCCACTCGCAGGTGAAGAGCCTGCCACCTCTCTGTCTGACATTCTGTTTGTTATAAAATGTACATAAAATGTTTGATGAAGATATCTGTATATGATAAATACAAAGGAAAAATTGACTTGTATGTGCCGTTTAAAAACTGAATATAAAAGCACAAACAGGCTTAATTAACCTTCGGATATGAATTATGCTACAGCATTTCTTCTGTGGCGGTGAAAAACAAAGTTTCTTTTACTGAGTACAACAGCAGAACAACGCTTAATTAACCCCTGGATGTAAATTGCGCAAAAGAATTGAGCAGTCGGAAACTACTAGCTTTGTAGCGTGTTACAATTGCGTGTTTTCTACGCTACACAACAAGAGAAAAAATTGTAATTAACCTTCGCTTGTGAATTAGGCTACAGGAAAATTGTATTTTTTGGCGGTGAAAAAGACGGTTTCTTGGAGTCACAACAGCAGCAGAACAACGCTTAATTAACCCCTGGATGTAAATTGCGCAAAAGAATTGAGCAGCCAAAAATGAAGTGGTATTTGTATTATAAAAACGCTGTTTCTTTAAATGAATACAACAGGAACTGGCTTAGATCCCACTTGGATATTGAATGTATATGCAGCTGCAGTGGACGCACACTGGACTTCAGATACAATACCCAAAAAATCAGAAATAGAACGTTAAAGAGAACAGTCTCTGAGACAAGCTGAGACACCCCCCAAAAATCGCTGTATAAAAAATCAGTTCTTCAGTAAAAAATCAGCCGCGGCAGCAACCTTCTCTGATCAGTACAGTGAGAGCGGTATGAGCTCCCAGCGTCGCGCCCGGACTTATATAGTGCGGTGACGTCACAGAATCCCGCCGGTCTCTGATTGGCTTCATCTCTGCACATGTCATGCAGGCTATGTCCTTCTTCCTCCCAGAGTGCTTTGCCCCATGTAACGCCATGTGCTTGCAGCCATTTTATCAATCAAAAGCACACTTTGTTCACGCGAAGTACCCCAAACTTCGACTTCGTTCAGAACCAAAGTTTTCCTGAAATTCTAAACGAATTCCACTTTGTTAGAATCAATTGGCCAATCTCTACCTATAGTATTAGTAGTAAACAGGCCACAGCCACACTAGAATCTCCACCTATCACTCCACAGAGAGTTTGTAAAGAGTTTGGAACAGATAGGAAGGTTCTGGAAAAGTGAGGAGTTTAAGATGTTTATGTGGTTTATTTTGCAGGGATGAGACCAGGAGAAATCATCATTTCGATCTGGAACGAATGGGGAAAGGGAACCCCATCAGAGAGGACATTACCTGAGAGTCACTAAATGTCACTGTACTTTGATCACTTATATGTCTGGAGAGCACCTGTGTATGATTGGTAACTACCACCATATGTTCACTGTATGTCAGTAATATGTCTGCAGTCACTGTATGGCAGGGATATTGATACCAATGTAATGGTTTTCATTCAGTAACAGTATGGTGGTATTATTTAGTCACTCTGTGGTGGTGATATGTGGTCATGGTGTGGTGGTATTATTCAAGTATTTATGCTGTCTATCATACATGAAAAAACTTTGAGATTCTCGGTTCACATATTTTGATCAAAAGATGTTTAAGCTGCACACGACTTTCAACGTGATCTCAAGTAGGGCAGTCCTACACTATCTTTTACCTCTCAATAGAGCCACATTCATTCCTCTCACTGGGTCCACCGACCTCCTTTATCCAGAGAGAAAAAAAAATGTAAAAACACCCAACCTGCAAGCTGTACTTCTTATGACAGCCTGTGAGAGTGGGCAGGTGCAGAAAATCAAAATGGAGGCACCCTTTCCTCCCCATATAGCTTAAAATCAATATATACCAAATATAACGTATGGTTCTGCACAAAAAACATATGCAAACCTTGGTGCCACTGGCAGGGCTGGGGCACATATATATATATATATATATATACCTGTACACACGCACTCCACTGCCAGCGGCACACTACTGCAAAAATATATGTGTGCCTCCATTTTGATTTTCTGCACCTGCCCACTCTCACAGGCTGCCATAAGAAGTGCAGCTTGCAGGTTGGGTGTTTTTATATTTTTTTTCTTCTGGATAAAGGAGGTCGGTGGACCCAGTGAGAGGCCTGAATGTGGCTCTATTGAGAGGTAAAAGATAGTGTAGGACTGCCCTATTTGAGATCACGTTGAAAGTCGTGGGCAGCTTAAACATCTTTTGATCAAAATATGTGAACCGAGAATCTCAAAGTTTTTTTTTTTTTTGTGGTATTCAGTCACTATGTGATGGTGATATGTGGTCATGATGTAGTGGTAATATGTGGTCAGGGTGTGGTGGCACTATGTGGTGGTGATATGTGGTCATGATGTAGTGGTAATATGTGGTCATGATGTGGCAATATTATTCAGTCACTATGTGATGGTGATACTTGATCATGGTATGGTGGTATTATTCAGTCACTGTGTAGTAGTGATATGTGGTCATGACGTTGCAATATTATTTGATCTTTGTATAGCAGTATCATTGATACTATTAGTCTTGGCTTAGTCAGTAACAGTACGGTGATATTTGATGCTTGTATATCGGTATTATGTGGTCATTGCATGACCCTTTTATAGAGGTATCATCCATAAAAAATCATCTAACAGCTATCTGTATGGATTTCTGTATATACAATAAATTACTTTATATAAATACATACTTATAGACCGCAATAACGCTGCTGTTGTGTTGGCGCTGGTCTGCTTGAGGGGCGGGGCATGATTCTGTTAGGTGGGGAATGGTTAGCACTGTGTCCTGGTGGGATGTCATTTGTTTGGGTGTAGATTGAGGCCTAATGTGTCCCTATTCTCTCTAGTTGGTATCACAGTGCCCCATACCTCCCAACCTTTAGAGATTGCAAAGAGGGACACCTCAGGCCACGCCTGTAACCACGCCCACACACGTACATGCCAACTTTTTAGACAGCCAAAAAGGGATACATTCTCAGGATTGTCCAATGATGAAATATTAAGTAAATTGTTCTGTAATATACAAGTACTAAGCCATCAGATACTTTTTAAAGCAAGATAGTCAGTTTATTGACGCAAATCTATTTCTCAAATGAAAAAGAGGGACATTTATAGAGCAAAGAGGGACAGAGGGACAAGGGTTAAAAATAGGGACAGTCCCTCCAAAATAGGGACAGTTGGGAGGTATGGTGCCCTGTCATGGCTGCTGTATGGGTCAGCAGCTCAGAATCCCTTCAGTAGGTCTCATGGTGCCCTGTCACATCCTTGGTATCAGTCAGCAGCCTGGTCTCTCTCTAGTAGGCCTCACAGCTCTCTATTGAAGCCATAGACATTCAGTATCATAGATCTGATCTCTTTTAATGCCATGACCAATGAGTCTTATCTTCTGACTACAGGCATCTGGCCAACAACCCTCCTGGGCAGAACTCACACCTTTAGTCTCCTATTCACATCACGTTGCACATAGGTCACTACCTGCATGCCACATCACAACAGTCAAAGCCCTATGTTAAAATAATGTTAAATAATCCTGCATTAAAATAATTACCATAAATTCTGCTTTGTAAAGATTTCGGACCTGTGTGCGTGTTTGCATCTTCCATTATAGACCAAACCAGCTTTGATTAAAGGTGATGGATTGCATTTCTACCATAGTTGCCAACTTTTGAAAATGGAAAAGCAGGAGGTTAAAGAGGGCGGCACGCGTAGCAAAAATTTGCATGGACACGCCCATCTTTTTGGTGTGACACGCCCTTAATAAAGGGGCCTCACACACTCCGCCTAAATGCATATTGGCTTTGGAAGAAAGCCAGTAGATGCCCCTTATAGCCAGGTAGTAGCCCCCCCCATAACATGGTAGTGCCCCTACAGGGCAGGTTGTGGCCCCTTTGTTGCCAGGTAGTGGCCCCTTGTTAGCCAGTTACGGTAGTGCCCCTTTAGGTAGCCTGGTAGGTAGTTGCCCCCTTTAGTAGCAGGTAGAGCACCACCAGCGTAGCTAATATAAATAAAATTAATAAAATCCACTTCCTCACCAGGACTTGCAGCTCCGGACATTCTATGATCTCCTCAGCGGACGCACGGGGAAGTGAGTGACAGAGGAGCGTCACTCCCCTGCGCGCTGACCTGTATGTACGGCGCACATGCAAATATATATTACAAATATATATTACACACGCAAATATATATTAAAAAAATGAAAAATACGCTGTCCTCACCAGATATCCAAAATGATAAAATTTGGCTTTTATTGTTACTCTACTGAAAAAAACACAGCAGAAAGAGAAGAAAACGCTGATGCATTTTAGAGCAGGTTCACACCCATAGCGTGCTGATTCAGGGCTGGCTCTGAAATGCGTCAGCATTTTCTCCTCTGTGTCTCATTTTGCCGTGCGTTAATGGATTCACAGTAAAGGCCAAGTTTATCAATTTAGGAATTTTGGAGCGAACACCGATTTTTGTTTTAATATGTCTCATAATTTGTTCGGTCGACCACTACTCATCTATAATTAGGAACTACTAAAAAAATCTTATATAAAAGAGTTATGACAGCATAAATGGATTTAAAGGACTTCTAGAACAATGCTGAACCATTGGGATTCTTGCAATTCAGTCATTGGAATAATTTTCTTAGTTGGTGGATTAGCCACAATTCTATCGGGTTGTAGATTAACGGATTGTACAGCATATGTGAAAAGGTGAAAAATGGAAAAGAACAAAACAAAAAAACCCCGGATACTATAGTGCCCAAATTTACAGGGTTTAATAAAGCAACTTCCAAAGACTGGGATGGTTTTGGCAAGATACTGCACCAAAAAGTATGTGGGTGGGTGGTCTTGTATTTCTCTCACTATCATACCCCTTATTGTACATCCACAGGCATGGGGTTTTTCGTCAAATTTGTTTGTGGGTTTGGAAACCGTCGACTGTCAATCATCCCCATAGACTTTCATAGAAAATCCACCAAGCAGTCTACACTGTATGGTTTTTCTACTGGGCGGATTTTCACACCACCAGTATACTAAAAAACACACAACATGCACAATGTTCCCCCTGGTTTTCGCGCACAAGTTGTGCAGTTCAGTGGTTAAGAGGGACAGTGGAATCCACCAACCGCGGACAGTATCTTCCCTCAAAACCACTCAAAAGACAATAAAATACCGTCCGGATTCTTAAACAGAATCCGACCAGCATTTTCCAACTGTCCTGTGGTCGCACCCTTACCAAATCTTGTGATTAGTGATGTAAGTATTCACTGAAGAAAAACACTATTTACCAGGGTTCCATATCTACATAAAGAAATCACAGAAAGAAAAAAAAACACAATCTAAAATATAACCTTTACTTGATATGCATTAAAAGTCAACACCAAATTGAACACCTCACCAATTCAGGATAATCAAATAGGCACCTATGCAGGCAAACTAAGTTAAATCCAGATCATATAGAGACCATTCTCTCTAGTCAAAAAACACTAGAACGGAATACAATGCAGTCCCTATTTCACCCTGGTGACAGGTAGGAGAATCGCCCCGACAAGGCCGGCCCCACCTCTCGATGACTCACTCTGTTACACCCTGGGTATACAATACAAACTGCATTGGTGCCAAAAAAGCTTAAAACCACATTTACTTTATTTCAAAGACAAAAATTATATATATACTCCATCGGTTCAGTATATCTGATACACCTATATCTTGGATACGTAAGGCAGTACGCACATCAAAAATCCATATCCTAGTTCAACACAATCATAACCACATATAGGCAAAATTGCTTACTGCCCTCAATAGGTGCATCTAGCTTTGTCCATCACCCAACGCCTTTCCCCCCTTTATCAGGGTTCATCAAGGGTCTATTGGACTATGCTCCAAAGGTTATAGCCATCATGGCGTGTAAGGGTAATGATAGAAGTTAGTCCCCCGTTGGTTGATCAGTTATGTAAGACAAAATTGGGATTAGGGTCCATCCTATCTCTACAGAGGACTCTACAGCCTCAATTGGGATTAGGGTCCTTCCTATCTCTACAGAGGACTCTACAGCCCCAATTGGGATTAGGGTCCTTCATATCTCTACAGAGGACTCTACAGCCCCAATTGGGATTAGGGTCCTTCCTATCTCTATAGAGGACTCTACAGCCCCATTCTTCTAAAGTGTTGGACCCTGTTAAGAGTCATGATACTCATTTGAAGTGCTGCTATTCTGCCATTGGTGTTGTAATTTCTGCTAAATCCATTATGTAATAACGATATATGAGATACCCCAAAGCAAAGAAAAAGCAGAGGAAAAGCAATAAAAACCCAAAGCTAATACTGGCCCCGCAGATACATAATGACAATTTCAGCTCTCGGTATTTTTTACTTTTGTTTCCTGGTTTCCGAGATATTTGTAGACCTGGATTCATGGAGTTCTATTTCGCAGTGAAATGATGCGTCATGTTCCTGCAGCTCGGCGTGTAACTGATCCAGCTGTGATCACATGCCACTGGATGCCGGCAGCTAAGTGGAAGCACATTGACATGAGATGAGTCACTGGATGTAACGTAATCATAGCACCAGTCATATCGAAAATGTCACTGACTGTATCGTCCATGTCCCTGCTGCTGCTGATTGTGGGCTTGGCATGAGAGATCTCAACTTATGAGCAAAATCCAAAAATTACATCAAAACTTAATTTTTTAAATTAATTACAGGGGTTGTCTCCACTCAAGGATTGCTGCTTTTTATGTTAAACATCTTGGCCAAAAACAAGTCACTTTGCAATATGTGGTCCATTACAGTGTCCAGCCTATTCTAGCTTCTCTCTTGTATGGGCTGCATCAGCTCTCAGGTCACTATAGCTACAGACTGTTCACCTCTCTCCTGTAGGATGCAGCACTGGTTGCTATAGCTTCAGACTTGGCTTCTACTGCAGCCTAGTATGAAGCCAGTAACACGCCCCTGAATTCAAAATGAAACCAAGAAACTGGACTGAGGTGAGGAGGAATCCAGTGATAGTGAAAACCAAGCCCTTAAAACCCACTTAACGGACGCGCACGTCTTTTGACGGCGGCCGGTGGAGGGTCGTTCGTCTGCAGCACGTCTTTGACGTCGCTGCAGGCATCGGGGTTGTGCTCGGCGGCCCGGATGCCGAGCTGCTCTGGGATCCGGGGCTGAACTACACAGCCCGACTCCCAGAGCATGTTCCTGCAGGCATCGGGGAGCGGAGGAAACCTCCGCAACCGATGCTTTAACCCTTTGATTGCGGCGGTGCGTTTACCGCAGCGCAAGATCAAAGGGATCCCGTGCTCTGTCGGGGTGATTCGGGGTGGGGTATGCCCCCCCCCCCCCCCCCCCCCCCCCCCCCCGGCAACACCGGTGACCCCGACAGAGGCCCGGGGAACGGCTGCACAGGTCAGCTCTGGGGACCCCCCCCCAACCCCCACCCATAGCGTGGCCCAGAGTTGTCTGTGTATGAAGCCAGTGATTAGGATGCGCACGTGTGCTTCCATAATCACTGCCTGCTGTCAGACTGACAACGATTAGCATGTATTAGCATATATGAATATGCTAATACATCTACTAGGGTTAAAAAAACAAATTTATAAAATGTTAAACAGTTCTTCCCTTCATGAGGAAGTCTAAGAAAAAAGTACACAAAAAACATAAAGTGTAAATAAAAATGAATAAAAAATAAATAAAATAATAAATAAAAATAAATATTTAATAAAAATTATTTGTCACATAAATTACACGCACAAAAACTACAACATATTGGTATCCACACGTAACCGTAATTAACCTGTAGATTAATACTAACAAGTGTATTAAGTGTGAACATGTTATGTGTATAAAAAAATGAAAAATACAAAAAAAAATTTTTGTGAAAATAAAAAATTACTGCAATTCATTTTATAAGTGTACTTAAAACTAATCCACATTATAAAGTACAAGCTGTCTCTGAAGATAGAACGAGGCCTTCACTATCCAACTCTGCGTATTAGTAATATGATAAAAAAGTATCAACAAATGTTTAAATGCAAGGAGGACCACATAACTAAAAAAAATAGTTCTAGTTGTCATAAATCTAACTTTCACGCGTTCGGCCTTAAGGGGTTTAATTGATACATTTTTATTACCTTATTTTTTTTTCTCTAGGGCAGTGATCTGCAAAGTGCTTTTTCCCCAGTTTTGGGGCCCCAAACCCCCCATCAGCATTTACTGTATATAACCCATATCAGGGGGCATGATGGGAATTATTTTCCCCAACGCTGGAGAGCTCCCTGTGCGCAACCCTTAGAAAATTTTGACAATAAAAAATTTTGCTCAAAATTTCTTACAAAATTAAAATTTGATTAATTAATTTTTTTTAATATTTGTTTTTGGTCCTTGTCATACCCCCCAACTTTTAGAGATTGCAAGGGGGACAAATCAGGCCCCGCCTCAAAAAAGCCCAAAACTATGACATCACAGCAAGACATGCCCCAGCCACGCCCAACACATGACTCAATAAGAAAATTCAAACCCTTTCCCACACACATAATCCCAACTTTTTGGGACAGCCAAAAAGGGAGACTTTTTTCGGGATTGTTTGCACCCAATGATAAAATTTTAAAGAAAAATTGTTATGCAATATACGCGAGGAAGAATTTGGATATTTTTACTGAAGATATCTTTTTTGGCGCAAATCTATTTCTAAATAAAAAGAGGGAATTTTTAGGCTAGGGGGGACAGAGGGAAAAGGGGTTTTTAAAAATAGGGACAGTCCCCCCCAAAAAAGGGGCTTTGGGAGGTATGCCATTAGTCATGATTCCTTACCTTGTAAAATTACACTAGTATTGCAGTCATAATATTTATTATTAGTCCGGAAGCCTTTATAAAAGCCCAGGCTCTATCCCCAATATTCCCCGGTTGTCGGGGTCCCCACAAATTGCCCTGACGTGTCCCTTGTGGTTAGACATCAGGTGCTGAGGGTGGGGATCGTGTTCTTCGCTTTTGAACCCTCTCCATACTTCCCATAGGACCTAGTGACATGCATGTATGCCACATCTTGGGAGGGGGTTGAATGCGTCTGAGCAAGAGTTGTTTTTTGCAGTGGTTTTCTGCCTGAACTGGCAAGATGGAGTTTGAAGGAATGGCCTCCATGAGTTCTGCAGGACTTATGCATGTTTTTGGGTTCAAAAATTTTTGCCCCCGGTAATACATATGTAAAAAATGTTTTGGGACTTCAGTTATGGATTACACTTTTGAGGTTGCTATTTTGAGGGGACCAATACGTTCCCGAAAAAGAAGGGTAGCGAGCAGTGCAAGGCTGAGGGGAAATGTGTTTTGTTACTGGGGTATCTTTCTGTCAGAAACTACTATATGTGGCTCGAACAGTATTATGGGTCATTTTGTGTAGTGGACAAACTTGTATGTGCAATTATGCTTTTACTTTTATTATTGTCCTGATAATTTGGTCAACACTGATGTATTAGACAATATCCACCCCATTGTATAGGTACTTGTAGTTGTTGTGTACTGGTCACATCAACTGTACCCAGTGTAGGATTGGGTTGCCCGGGGCCAACAGTGGAGTTGATTTTTGGGGCCTGACAGTGGAATTGACTCTACTGTACATATCTGCACATATTGCACTCTGCCTCTTACTCTCTTCCTCTTTCTGCTTTTCTCCCTAAGGCCGTGTTCACACGGCTTATTCCCGATGGATTGTGGCCGTTTGAGCTCCACAAATCCGCGTAAAATAAGGGTGAGACGGGGGCGGGGGGGGGGGGGGGGGGGGGGGGGGGGGGGGCGGGGGGAAGGGGGAAGGGCCCGCTCCCACCCCCATAGACAATGCTTTTGTTTATGGCCACCGCGCCTAAATAATGTTCCTGTAAAACCTTTCCCCCCCGCGGGGATTGGGCCCGGGAGCGGGGGGAGGAGCGACGGAACCCAAAGGGTTCTCTATGGAGCAGTGGATTACCTTTAAGGGACAGGGAGGGGGTTTTTGGCGCCGTTTTAAAAGTGCAAATCGGGGGGAGTAGGGCCCGCCAACCCGCCCCCAAAAAAAGCCTTTGTGAACGGGGGCCTAAAAAGCCCCCCAAAACCCGGGCCAATCCCCCGGGGCCCTTTTGGTTTCTCCTTTTGGGGGCCCAGTCAAAGCTTCCCTTTTCCCTTCAGAGCAAAGGTCAAAAAAGCCCTTTCCCGGAATCTTTTACCGGTGACGAAGTTAAAGGGGTTGTTCACTCCGGGGTTGTTTTTTTATTTTAAAAGATTTTGTGTCCTTTAACGTGTCCTACCTTTTCCCCTTAGATTTCCCCTTTGTTTTGGATGAAATCAGTCCTCGGGGTAAATATAGCTAAAGACCTTTTTGATTTTCCTGATAGGCTGCCGCACTAGTTGTTTTTAGCTAAAGACCTGGCTTTATGCACCCCTAGTGGGAAGGCGCTTTCAGCCCCTCAGGTCCTATAGCTACAGACTTTTTTGATCTCTCCCGATAGGCTGTAGCACTAGTTGCTTTTAGGTACAGCCCCTGGTTCAAATGCAGCCTAGTGGAACCCAGTAAAACCCCCCTGAATTCAAAATAAACCCCAAAAGGAATACGGGAAACTGGGGAAAAAATGAATCAATGTAGTGGAAAACCCCCTTTATCGTGCAAAATAAAAAATTTAATATTGGAAACCAAAACCTAAACAGAAATACTGGCTGGGAGTGGCCCTTTTTAAATTAGCCGGGAAAGCAACATTTTTACAGTATAACTAATGTTGGTTTTGAAGGTAGGGTCAGGGTAATAAGGCGTTGGGGCTCAGGATAAGAATATCATAATAGACCCCTCTACCACATATGAAGAGATTAGTATCATACATGGCACATAGTAGGTTGGGAGTATGCTGCAGGTTTGCATTAGGGTCCTTGAGCTTCAATTTCTACCTTTGACTAAGAAGAAAATTATGGCTGAAAGATTTGCTCTGAAATAATCTTTACTTTATAGGAGCAAACAAAAATGTAGCGGTCATACATGACTTAGGGTTTGGCCTATTTGATGAGAGGAGTCTAAGGCAAGATATAACCTGGTCCTTAGGGTTCTGATACTGCACATGTAGATTTCCTCATTAAACTGACAAATAACCCTCTGTGACCGGCTCCCCGTCCTTTATTTGCTGATTTCAGCATTCAGTGACCTGACGTTATGTTTGTGGCATTACACCTTCTTACAACCCTCTCGGTTTTCTTAGGAAATCATTGAGAATTCGGCGCAGAGCTCATATCATAACATTTTATGCCTCTTGTTTAGAATTGTGGTTCCCTGGAGGGTGCATCTTAAGGTTGACTTTCCGAAGAAACATTCCATTAATTTCCTTTGATTCGATTTTTGTCTTATCTCAATTTGAATTTTACAATAACAAACACTTTTTGGTTTTTTTGGGCTTTTTTTGGTACCAGACTTCTATTTTAGAAAATTATGCAAGGAAAACTTTTTTTACATAAATGCATGGGAGCATATGTGTTTCCAATGTGCTTAAGCACAAAAGAATTTAGGAATACACCAGTTTTGATGGCCATTTAAATCATTTGTATTGGTGTAGGTATTTTACTGAACGGATGTTTTTGTTTTTAAATTTGTGAACAAGAGAAAACCAAGAAGATTTACAAGCTAAAAATTGTTCTAGACATTAAACCCCAAAAAAATTGAGTACATAAGTGTGCCACCTTTATTAGATAATTTTTGCACCTTAACCCCTTAATGACCGCCCACTGACTTTTGGCGTCAGCTGGTGCGGGTCGTTCGTCTACAGCGACGTCTTTTGGCGTCGCTGTAGACTTGGGAAAACCCACAACCCCGGTGCTTTTAACCCTTTGATTCCCGGCGGGCGTCCCCGCAGCGCAATCAAAGGGTTTTCCCCCTGCTTGTGGGTACGGAACACCGGTGACCCGACAGACCCCGGGGAACGGTGCACAGTCCCCCTGGGGACCTAGAGGGGCCCCCCGAGTGTCTGTGTAAAAAGCCAATGCCAGGGCCACTGTGTGCTGTCCTAATCATGCTGTGTCGACTGCCAGATTTAATGTATTAAATATTGAATATGCTAATACTTACAGTGAAAAAAAAACAAAAATTAAAAAGAATGTAAAACAGTCCTCCCTTCATGGGATTTAAAAAAAAAAAAAGTAAAAAAAACCCAAAAACATAAGTGTAAAAAAAAAAAAAAATAAAAAAAAATAAATTTTTTAATTAAAAAATTTTTGTGAAAAAAAATTAACCAAAAAAAAAACCTAAAATTTAGGTACCCAAAACGACTGTAATAACCTGTTGAATTAATCAAAAGTATTATGGGAAATGGAAAGGTTGTAAAAAAAAAAAAATGTAAAAAAAAATTCGCGATTATTTATAAGTGAATTAAACTATTCCCCCTAAAAAACAATTGTCTCGAAAAATGAGGCCTCATACAACGGTCATTGAAAAAAAAAAGTTAAATGTTTAAACGCCCCAAGGAGGCAAAAGCTAAAAAAAGTTTCTGGTCATTAACTACTTTTCGGCCCGGGGCTTAAGGGGGTTTAAACAAAAATTTTAAAAGTGTTGGTAAAAATAGAAAGCTAAAGGGGAAATTAAAGAAAAAAAAAATTTAAAAAAGTTAATCTGTTTCAGGACCCAGGAAATTCGACTCATACTTCGTGGTCTGGCTGTGGGCAGTTTTACAGCAGTGATTGACATATCAGCTCTGCTAATCCTAATTATTCCTGTTACATTAGTGACATTAGTACCAGAGATTTATAATCTGCAGTGTATAATGCTACAGAGCTCTAAGCATTAAAACTTGCAATGCACTAAGCCTTGAAACGTGACTAGGACATCAAAGCAAAGCTAGTTATCCATCTGGATTAGAAGCTTTAGATTCATCTTAAATGAGGTAATGTTCCTTATTAGGAGGGGCACCCCTAAAATGAAAATATTAAAAATTAAATTAAAAAGGAAAAAAATTAGAATTCCAGTGACACCTACCAGGTGTAGTGTTTCTGTAAGGGCCTTTAGGGGGGCAAAGAAGCACAGCAAAGTGGGCCCGACGTGGTCCCAAACCCCTTTTCCCTGCCTTTGGGGGTGGCCCCCCCCTCCCTTAATAGGTCTCCCCCAACCAGAAGGCTAGGAGCTAACTAAATAAGTGCGAACAAGACAAAGACAAACCCAAAACGGAACACAAAAAAAAGAGGGGTCAGACTAGCCAGGTCAATACCAGTTGGGCAAAGCAGTACCAAATCACAAAGATAGAGAAGAGTCAGTAGAACAGCAGAGTCAAATACCAGAAAGGAGCTCAAAAAATACTCAAAAAACCTTATAACAATATTAAAAAATCTTATATGGGAACAAAAAAAAAAAACATATAGGTTAAACACAAAAATTAAAACAATTAAAACAACAATCAAAACCCCTTTAAAATTTTTAAAATTTCCTAATTTTCCTCCCACTCCCTATCATTAAAAAAAAAATACAAAACCCCCAAATAAACTTATTCTTCCCAAAAACCTTTTTCCATTTCCCAACAACCTACAATACCTTCCCCCACCTACAATTCCTTATTACTTTATCTAAAAATAGTGGGAGATTAAAAAACCAAACCAAAACCCCCCTTCAAAAAAATTTTTCCCAATTTTCCCCCCTTATTAATTAGGTGGGGGTTCGGGTGGTGGATGAGAGGTTGTGTGAAAAAACGAAAATTTCCTCTTAGGAGAGGAATGAAGGGGGTTTTTGGGATTACAAGGATAATTTCTCCAATAAAATTTAAATGATTCAATTTTAAAGGGTAAAGTTGGTCTAGTTATATTGGTGTGTTTAAAATTCATGGGAAACTCATGATTTTCTTGAAATATAACTAGGAGATTAAAGCAAAGAGTTAAAATCTGAGAAGTTGTTTCAGGGTGCTTGCCCTACACCCAGTTTGGGGACCGGGATTGGTGGTGGTTGAGATTATTGAGAATATTTTTTTTGCATAATTTGTAGTGTAATGTATGGGAGGAACATTTAAAAAAAGGTAGATTTTAGCATATTTTTTTGTGATTGTAAAGAAAATGGTTTTAATTTAAATTGCCCCCAAATGTTATCCTGTCTGTGACATTCTGATAAGTTTGACATTTTTTACCTTTATTAAATGATGATTTCTTAAAAAAAATTTAAAAATTGTTTTTTTTTTTTTAGATGTTTTATATTTTTGTTTTTGTTGTAGTTTTTTGAATAGAAGTACATTCTTGGGACTGTTTGGGGTTTTTTTAGGATGGGCTTGTGCATGTACACAATATCTAATCTGAAAAAGCAGAGCCGCAGTATAAAAAATAGAGGAAAGGAAAAGTCACAGCCTAAGCCTCTAATAAGACATGAGATGGATTCCAAATACTCTTTTTAGGTAATATAACTGGAGTGTTTTATAAAAGAAGTAGAAACATTCATCATTTTATAAAGGGTTTGTCCACGGTTTTTTTTGTGCGGTGTTTTGCACTGCAATGACCCAAAAATTAGCCCTGCAGATACGGTTTTTAGCCCATTGAAAGCTTTTGATTCCCCGATGTTATCCTGGATAAAATTGTTCCGGGAAAAGAATTGACATGTCATGAGCAGGGAAAGGGGGAAATTTAATGGGGTGGTGTCAGCGTTTTTCAAAAAAACATCGGCGTATTGTGGCAAGAAATACAGCATGTGAACATACCCTAAAGAGTGTGCAGTAAACTGGGTTGCATCTAGCTCTTAATTGTTTTAGGACAGGGGGGCCAAATTTATTCTTACCAACAGGCACATCAGCATTTCGGTTCCCCTCAAAAGACCTGTTTGTAACTGAAAGCCTCCCAGCGGGCTGTCCATGGTGTATGTGCTTTTTTTATAGGTTGCTGATAAAGTAGTTTAAATTTTCCACTGGAGATGTTATGGTGCCCCGTGTTCAGTAAAAGGCCAGGATGTTCTTTTAAGGGGGTTTTTTCACAAAGTAAAAGGAGTGGGAATTTTAAATAGTAAAACATTTTCACCCTTCTTATTATTATAAAATTCTGCAGTGTTGCCTTAAATGTCCTTTGTGATCTTTGTTTACAGCTCATCTCCGGGGATACGAAGGGGTGAGAGTCCCCACTCCTGGTGCAATGTCAGCATCACCCCTCCCCTAGGCAGCTACTGAGTGTTCAAACCCCAGGTGCTTTCACTTATCCTTTCCCCTTTTGCCCTTAGTAATTAGTCAAACAGTCCAAATAAATAAAAAAGAAACCTCAATCAGGTCTGTGCATTGATAAAGAGAAAAAAAATCCACAAGTTTGGTCCCTGCAGGGATTTGAACCTAGGACCCTTGTGCCTGGAGGCAAAAACTTTACCTGTGAGCTACTCACAATGCTTTACATAAACAGACCTTTCTTTGACCAGAGAGAGGAAAGGCCTGGTGATGTTCCTGCTGGGTCACATGATATGCAATTCAAACAAATCACACACGCCCCCTTCTGAGCACACAGAGCTGAAGAGCTGGATGCAGGAGGTATGAAATGAGATCGTGGCAAAACCCCTTTAAGGTTGTATAATAGCCAGACCTATCTACTTCTTTACCACTGAGCTTCCTATTATGGAGGTTGGATAGCTGAGGCTGTGAGTTACTGAACAGAGTGATGGGGAGGTGCGCTGAGTTTAAGATGGCGCCTCCCTGTGCTGGTGCTGCCATCTCTGCCAAGCACTGACTGCATCTTCCAGGGAAAGTGCAGAGCCGCTCCCTTTCCATGCGGATCTTGTCTGTCCCTTTTGACTGTGTCTAAGTTCTCGCAGGCCACATAAAACAATGGCCGGCATACAGCCCATAGCCCTTGAGATTTAAACATTTAAACATTTGTTTTAGGGCATGACAGCCCAAAAAGCTTTTATTTCCTATTACTAGGAACCAAATAAAAGTTTAGGGTTTGCCAGTTCCAATAAAGAAGTCTTATTGGAACAGGTTTATTAATATTGATAATTATATAATTTGCTGTTGAATCTGGGTAAAGCCAGAAACAATTCCAGGTTTGATTGTATAAACACAGGCAAATAATAAAACAATATGTAATTCCTTTATAAGCTCCCCCTAGTGGTGGATACAGGCAGTCAGAATTTTACTCTGTGTTGATGCAGGAGGTTTGGAGAGGTGTACTATAAATATGAATTTTATAGTACAATGAAAATATAGTGATAAATGAATCAGCTTAAAGAGAACCTGTCACATAGATTATGCCCCCCTTGCTGATGACTCACAAGTGGGTGTCAGACTGCTGTTTCAGGCTGCTGCCCTTATTCTTAATGATGCTGTAATTTTAGAGTATTTAGTGCTCAAATCTGCAGTTTTCAGCCAGAAGAGTCATTCGAAGAGTCATTCGAAGAGTCATTCAAAGAGTCAGCCTGAGGCTATCCCCGCCCACCTGAGGCTAGCCCTGCCGACCTCAACTGATAAATCTATTACTTTGAACAGGTATAAACATGTGAATAACTGTCAGTGGGTGGGGCTTGCCTTTGGTGGGCGGGGCTAACACCTATCGCTATGAATAAGATTTTGAGGGTAATTGCTCTAAAACTCCAGCAATCTTCAGAATAAGGGACACAGCGTTGGAAACAGCAGGTCTGACACTACCTAGTGCTGCCCTCAGCAAGGGGGGCACAACCTATGTGACAGGTTCTCTTTAAAATGTTTTACCTGTTTAGGGCTTTATGTAAATTTCCACCCGAAATATATGCTTTATTAACCTAAAGTCAGTTCTGTGCAGGTGTTTTAGTCATCTGCTGTTCATCTTCCATGCTATTGCCTTATGACACACTTGAAGGTTAGCTTTTACATCACTGACTGGGGTACGTGCTATTAAACATGAACCTGGAGATACAATGTTCCGTCTTACTTTCTCCCTGTAGAGTGCAACAATGCTACAAGGTAGAAACTTTTATGAATCTTTTCATTGATATTTGATAACTCAAGTTCTGGGTCTTTGACTCATGAGATTTTTTATTATATTTTGCAAAGTTCACTGCCGATTTGAGAATAAACAGGCTGATGGTGAATCACTTGCGTCAGGACTCCTATCGCTCTGATGAATCATGAAGTGCTATATGTACTGCTATAGGACTAAAAAGGTAATGCATGAATCAAATCTGGCCAATGAGTGTGTTTGCATTGGCAATCCTGATACAAATAATTTATATGAATTAATTTGTAAGGGTGTTACAAAGCAAGAATTCTCCAGTCATTTCATCCTACCCTTGATATTAGATCTCTTATTATTATTATTTATTTTAGAGCGCCATTAATTCCAGGTCACTGTATACTTAGAGGGTTACATACATTACATAGGTCAAACAAGTATAATGGTGACGATAATTGACTAACAACTGGTACAGAGAAAGGGAGGAACCTGCCCGCAAAGGCTTGCAACCTACAAGATTGAACATCTTATATGAGAACATGTCTTATGAGGTAGTTGCTGTGTAACTACCTAAAACAACTTTCAGGGCAGGTCAGCTGAGCAGGAAACACTTTTAAACTCATTTCAGAGGATTGGATAATTACTAGCTTCTCTATAAAGCGTGCAGGAATAGGATACCTGTTAGAATTATAGTGCTTGCTGTGAGAGATTGTTCTGTCCTGAGACTCTGTCTTGTAATCTGCTAAATTTTTGCATTCAGTTTCAGATTTTTGAGTGCTTCTCGTCTAGCCTAGCCTTGCTTTGTGGAGTTTGTTGAAGTCCTTGAGAATCTCAATTTTTTATGGCTTCTTATAGTCTTCTGCTATGCTCTGGGTCCAAGAGCTGCTTGCTGTGTAAGGGAAAGTTGTAGCTTAAGGATATCTTTAGGGTTAGTTTCAAGGATAGAATAGGGTCAGAGGGAGCTTGGTGACAGGCTCAGATTTCTGGAACAGACTAGGGGAACATAATTCAGGGATGGTTAGCTGTTTGGATCAGTTATCATTAAATATTGTCCTGGTTCCAGATTGAAGTCACTCGTGGTGTCACCTTCATCCATGTTCTTGCCATCTGTCTTACTGCTTGTTCACTTCTATTGTTAATGGACGAGTCACATATCATTCGTTTTGTTGTATTTCACTTCAATTATATTTTTGCAATGACAACTGTTGGGTGACTGCTCTATTTAGTTTAGTTTTTAGTCTACAGGTGCTATCACAAAAAGCCAATAAAACCCCTAAACATTTTGCAACTTTTTAAACTATTTAAAATTAACGTTGGAAACAATCTCTTTCTTGTAATTACCGAACCCATGGTACACCAATAATGTACATTCAATATAAGCCCTGTTCAGTTTGACCATACAGTCACATGCTACACTTTTTATCCTGGGGTCCATTCTCAGCTACTCTACATGACTGCACACTACTCTTGCTTTGTCCCTCTTTTCATTCCTTTTGCCCTGATAAACAGCCCCAGGACTGCCATGCCCCCAGGGTTTGCCCTGCTCCCTTGTGGGCCAGTCCAAGCCTGCACAGGCAGTTTAGGTCCTAAACGCAGATTAGTTACCAGACAGCTCTGGGATCCTTTCAAAGTCCCCAGGGATGGCTGTGGCGGGTTTCCCTAGTCTCCAATAACAGGGGGGAGCCCTTTTTGACCAGGTTATGGTCAGAGATCACAGTGGTCAAAGAGCTTAATGGGACCAGGTATTGCCTGGATTTCTGGGATTGGTGGGATTGCTCCAATTCCAGCTGCATTTACAGGCTCCATTCTTGGTGCAGCTACAACCGCCTATTGGAACAATAACAAAAGGCAATGTCGCAGACTGAGAATCTACGTTGTATCGATTCCAGTATTAAACCTTTCATTGTTATTATACCTTCTTGAGGTATATTAAAATTTGGTTATGACCTCACAGCTCAATACAGGACACAGCTCTGTCATTACAGTATACAAACCTGACAAACCTGTGTGCCCATTACATGACCAGGACAGATTATTTTTCAGTAAAAAAACGAAGGTTTCTACTGAATGACTTCAAGCAATGATCTTTAAAACCATAAGGAATTGATCTAGAAAGTAGATGAGAAAATTCTTTAATGTTTTATTATTCAATAAAAAATTATTTGCTTAAACCAGAATAACGTATTTAATGTATATTCAACAGAAGCAGCAAATAAAAAAAAAGCAATCAGTCACCGGCCATCTTCAGTAGATCTGATTTACGACAGATAGGGTCTGTTTGAGCTTCATGATGTATTGTGGGAATATACTAAACGAGCACTTAAGATCTCGTCTGGCAAGAAGCTAAACAGAGCTGCCCCAATGGAATTGCTGTAAATTTGGATGCTAAACAGAAAGTGTACATCTGTGGTCAAATGGTCGGCTTGCATTGAAAACAGGTTGTAAGCATGAAACTAATCACAAAGCTTGCAGTGCAACCTAAGGTAGCTAAGTAGGCTGTTGCTAGGTCTGTGGTAGCTAGTTAGGTAGGTAGGCAGTAGGTGCTGTCCAGGAGCTTGGGTTATTAGGTGGCCCCACATAGGAAGTTACTATAGGTATGCCCGGGTATCTAGGCTATAGATGAGCCCCCATAGATAGGTAGGTAGAAATATTATAGGTCAGCCCCTCATAGGTAGGCGGATAGGTTATAGGTGAGGCCCACATAGGTAGATAGGCTATAGGTGGGCCCCACATACGTAGATAGGTTGTAGGTGAGCCCCACATAGATATGTAGTTAGCTAAGCTATAGGTGGTCCTCAGGTAGGTAGGTAGATCGATAGGCTGACACTCAACCCCTTCCTCCCTGAACCAACCTGACCCTCCACTTGACTCCCCCATCTCCCTATCCCCTTCCCCACCACACCCATCCTTTACTCCCTCGATACCACCCCCCCCACACTTTCCCTAACTTCCCTAAGGCCTACCAAGCTTTCCCACATGCTGAATGACGTTATCCAGCAACAGGGAAAGCGAGTGGCACCCATTCCCCCACAGCAGGCAACTTAGGTCTTCATGACGACTGCTGTGAACATGTCACCAGCTTTCCTGATGCATTAATAAACTCTAACCAGCTGTGGGAAAGCTGGGTGAAAAATCCTACACAGGGGTGTCCAGGAAGGATAGGTGATTTCTGTGGCTGATGGGTGCCACTAGCATTTACCCGGGTGCTGATTAAACTATCCAGCATGTGGGGAAAGTGGGTTATAACCCTCCACAGCAGGTGTCAAGGAAACCTAGGTGCTTGATGTTGAGGATGGGTGCCACTCGCTTTCCTGGAACAACTGCTGGGGTTGTCACCCTACTTTCAAAAAGGCACTGTGTAGGCTTTTCAGCACCCTGGAATGCTGGGTGACAAATCCCCATCAGCAAGAACCCCTGCTTTCCTTATTCCTGCTATGGGGGATGGCATCCAGTCTTACTGGGAAGCTGGAATAGGCTATCAGCATTCCGGAAAGTGGGTGATACTCCATTTGTAGGGTTATTGTTGTTTCTTTTTAACAGGTTTCCCCTTTGGGACTACGCGGATTCGCGTGGATACGTCGGACAGCGTTGATGTCCCATTTCTTTCATAAAAATGGATAATGAGGGATGTTGTGGCTCGGGCGAGTGTTTATTTAAAATAAAGTGTTTTTTTCATGTTTCAGTGTGTTTTTTTTCCATTTGATTCCAGTGACTGTAGTGCCGGTATCTGGATGAAGCACCTCTCATGACTATCAATAAGGCTTGGTGTTAGTCAGCGGTGTTTCTTGTTGGCCTGGCTGACATAACCAGTGTCACTATACCAGTCCCAATGCAACAAGGGTAATGGGAAAGAGCCAGTAACCGTTCGGAAGCGGACCCTCTAATGTGGGGTCCGCTTCTGGAGCAGCTGCTGGCTGGTATTTTTAGAATGGCGTAGGTACCAGTATCCAATGGTTCTTTTCATTTGATTTTAGTATCAGGGCTGCCGCAGTGTGTCGGTTTTACCCTGGCGGTTATGAAATTGGGGGGAACCTCACTTGTTTTTTTCTGAAAATTTGTTTATCTTAGTGAGAATCTGCACATGGGCATTCTTTGTAGTATTTCGGGAGGTGCCCCTATGTAGGATTTCTTAATAAATGATGATTTTCAAAAAAAAATAAACAACGTGGGGCCCACCTGATTTCCAATCTGACAAGGTAAAACCGAAATAAACTGCGGCAGGCTGACACCAAGCCCGACGAGTAGTAAGGAAGAGGCATCTTGACAGACCCTCATTACTATCACTGGAAATAAGGGGAAAAAAATAACACAGAAACCAAATAAAAAGCACATTATTTAATTAAAATCCATGATGCAGGCCCTTGGCTTGACAATGGTAGTTTATAAATAGACGCTACGATGGTCCCGACGTAGTCTAATTGACATCCATTTGTATTATACTCCATTCCCTGCATCATGAAGGTCACGGCTGTGGCTGATCATCCGTGGGGGTTGCTGGGATGGACATAATCAATCTCTGGGGGTGGGTATTCTGTCTCCCACTGGATTTGTGTTGTAAGCTGGTGGCCTTTACCTCCTCTTCACCCCCTAGTGTCAAGACAAAAAATAAAAACCCTCTCAACTGGACACTCTTATAACCCCTGACCACTGCCTGTTGCCCCTTACTCCCATTCTCCCATCTATCAGCATATGAGGAGTTTGTACAGGAGGTTGGGATTTGGTTAGGGAGGTGCGGGAGAAGTGCGCAAGTCCAAGATGTTTGTGTGGTTAATTATGCAGAGGGACGACGAAGTGGAGTCATGGCTGGTCTGGAAGGAACAGGAAATGGAGAGGGGAAACGACTTCCACATCCAGAGGAAGACGTCACTGTGCGTCTCTAAATTTATTGTTACTGTCTTCATCTTGTCTGCAAGAGCTGTGTACAACTGGTATCCACCCCCATATGGTCACTGTATGGTAGGTATATACAGTATGTAGGTTGCCTAGTGTACACAAACTTGCTATCTACCCCCCTTATGGTTCAAATGTATGGCTAGGTCATGTTGGTTAGAGGTGTAATGGTTCATTTTCTGGGGTCAGTTTGGCTGTCCGCTTATTCAGTCACTTGTGATGGTGGATTTATAAAATGTGGTAATGGTTGTTTTGGGTATTATTCGTTACTCTTTGGTCTTGGTGTTGTGTATTATTCAGTTACTATGTGTTGGTGTTATAGTGGTCTTTGGTATTTACTTAGTCAACTATGTTGGTGGTGATTATGTGGTAATGGTGTTGTGGTTATTTTCACAGTACTATTGGTGGTGATTTGTATTCTTGGTGTGATGGCTATTATTCAGTTACTATGTGATGGTGATATGTGGTCTTGGTGTCGTAGGTATTATTCTGTTACTATGTGCTGGTGGTTTTGTCATGGTGTGGTGGAATTATTTGATCTCTGTATTGACGAGTATCATTTGATAATATTAATCTTGGTGTGTCAGTAACAGTACAGATTTTGTTCTCTTTACAGCGGTTTTATGTGGTCACTGTATGGCACTATTATTAGAGGTATTTACACAGAAAATTGTCTTGACAGATAGTTGTGGGATCTCTGTATATACATTACATTTCTTTTATTTATATACATATTTTTACTGACCATAGTGGGCAACTGTTGTGTGGGCGTGGTATTCTGGAAGGTAACTGGGGAATTGATTTTGTTTGGGGGTGTGGTTATAGGGTGTCCTGGTGTGATGTCATTTTTTTGGGTTGTGGGGTCAGAGGTGTGGCATGATATGATCTGTAACTTTGTTTGGGCCGTGGCCAGAGGTGTGGCTAATGTGTCCCTATTTGCAATCTCTAAATGTTGGGAGGTATGCATTTACGTATTGTAAAAGCATATTCAACACGAGGTGTGCACATACCCTAATTCTGTACAAGATATGACAATAACTAATATCATGCTTCTCCCTATGTACAAAAACATATCTGCTATAATATTGCCATATGTAGGTGGAGGACATTGTTAGGGATCTTGTTTTTGGACTCTAGAGCGTTACACTAGTTCTCTTCTTCCTATCTCTGCTATTAGAGATGTCTTTTCTTCTATTGATGAATTATCAGGTATACCCCCCTTTTTTGGGCCGAATAAGTGCAAGGGGTCGGGATACCTTAAAAACCCCTGGACGGAGTCAGAGGTAAAGGGGGCCCGGTTTTGACTTTATCATATCTCTCTCCTTCTTCATTATTGATGGGCGCCCCCTGAAAGGACCCTTTATTTTGAAAGGGCCCTTTTTTTGAGGGAACAAATAAATTTCCCATTTTAATTTGATTTTTTAAAATTTTTCTGGCCAATTTTTTTTTCCAAGTATAAGGAAAATAATTCAATTTCCAATGAACATTATCTATAACCAGAGCATTCAAACATCTAGAAAGTCTATTAAAATAATAAATAGACATAAAAGTTCATGGATGGCAGAAGCAAAAACTGCAAACATTTGATTTTATTAAAAACCCCACTGGAGGAGGAGATCCATGTGTCCCCCCTTCCAAAAAAAATTTCTGTCGATCCCAAAAATGACTTTATATATGAATTGCTAAATTCTATTGCTTGAACGTATTTGAATATATTTAATAATTTAATAATACAAACCATATCTTTAAAAAACTAAAATATTAATGGGGCTGAACCACAATTTTTAAATTTTTAAAAACCCCGTTTTTTTTCTCTTTGGCTGTGTCCAACTGCACAGCTTTTTCTTTTAAATTTTCCCCGGGACTTTAGGATTTTAAAAGCGCCCAAAAAACGATCTTTCCTGCAGGGCCCCCTAGAAATAGAATAGAAAACATAGCTCAGTCTCCACACTCGGGCTTTTTTTAAATCGTCTTTTTACGCCACGTATTATACAACATGTTGTTTTTAACGTCCCGGGGATTTTTGTTTTTTTCCGCGTCTTCCCATACAATTCAATTTCATGGGCGACATCATAAAAACGAGAAGCGACTGTGACAAAAACCGCGGCCGTGCATCGGAAAACTAAGTCCGCTTTCGGCCATTTTTTGTCCGATGCAGTGTAGCAATAGTCTTAGGGCCATCGTGATTCCTGCCTTTGGCCGTGTTCACACGGCTTATTCCCGACGTATTTGTGCGCTCACAAATCCGCCGTGAATAAGGGACGGGGCCGGGGCCGGAGCGTGGTGGGGGCGCCGCTCCCCGGCCCCATAGACTGTCATTATCTACGGCGCGTACGCACCGTCAATAATGTGCAGGTCATATTCTCCCCCCGCGGCGGATTTGCCGAGCGGGGAGGAGCGACGGAATCCACTGTTCTCTATGAGAGCAGTGGATTACCGTAATGACTCCGCGGATTGGCGCCATACTGCAGCGCAAATCCGGCGCGCAGTACGGCGCCAATCCGCAGCAACATAAGCCGTGTGAACAAGGCCTTTGTGGTAAACCGTTTATGAATTATAATGTAAATATTGATAGAAGATTGATATAAGATAAGTTTTTAATAGATAGATTGAGTCACATTATTATGATTTCTTTCTAGTTTCAAGGTCGGCTTCATGTAGCTCATCAAGGTAGTCACCTTTGGTGAGCTGGCTGGGGATCATATTGGGTCTACACATATATACCCCATTGTTGTCATGGGTAAAAAGGATGATTTATCAGAGTTGCAAAAAATGATGATTATCAGATTTCAGGCCAAGGTTCGTGGTATTTCAGACACTGTGCAGTTTGTGGGCTGTTGGTGGTTGCTGTGGTAAAAGTGTATTGTGCATTGGCAAATTTCGCCATTGTGAATAAGTGACACGGAAACTGCGGAGCACCATGATGTTAGATTTTCACAATGCCTATGAAGGAACAGATAGGTTTACCTTCAGGTGGACGCAGCTCACCGCCAGAATCACCAAGGGTGTGACCAACGTGTATTAAATGGATTGTCTCACTACATTGATTCCTCTTACCTCAGTCCTGTTTTCTTGGTTTCATTTTGAATTCAGGGCTGTTTACGGTTCTACTAGACTGCAGTAGAAGCCAGTCTGTAGCATATAACCCCGGAGCCTACAGAGAGATTAAACAGGGCTTAGCTATAGCAACCAATGTGGCACCATCAGATAGTATTATCAGTCTGTACTTTATAGCAACCAGTGCTGGCAGCCTATCAGGAGAGATTAAACAGGTCTGTAGCTATAGCAACCAGTGCTGGCAGCCTATCAGGAGAGAATAAACAGGTCTGTAGCTATAGCAACCAGTGCTGGCAGCCTATCAGGAGAGATAAAACAGGTCTGTAGCTATAGCAACCAGTGCTGGCAGCCTATCAGGAGAGATTGAACAGGTCTGTAGCTATAGCGATCAGAGGAGCAGATGTAGCCCATATGAGAACGGATATCTCAGAATAGGTAGGACACTGTTAATGAACATATATTGCAAAGCAATCCTTGTAGTTAGACAACTCCTTTAAAGCAATAATTTAACAAACCCTACTGCATATGGGGCTTTTTTGCATCTCTGCTAACCAAGTTGCATATGCAGTAAAATATTTAATTCTTATGGCAATATCGGCATTGGTCCTCCACTGATTAATAAAAAGTTGACTCCCCCAAAAGACACATTTTCTGCTCATTGAGTGAGAATGTTGAATAGATTGGACATGGTTCCTTTTGAACACAATCCCTTTGCCTTTTACCATTTTATGGACTCAGAATGATTATGAGCTTAGAAAAGAAAAGATTACTGCCAGTAGCCCATTCCTCTTATTATAAATTACAAATACCCTGCTTTTCCCATGTTCTATATAGCCACGTTATAGGATAGAGGAGCAAGAGGAAGGCAGTAATCAGTAAGTCCTGCAGCCTTCAATACAGATGCTACGGTTATTGAACTCCTTCACTACCCTAAACCACCAGGGGTATTACATTGTACCCTTCACTAGTCTAGACCACCATAGATATAATCTACGCTTCACTACCATAGACACCCATGGATATTATAATCTTCATGATACCCTGATACTACGAGTGGCAGGCCAGCTTCTGAGCCTGGCATGGGCGGTATGATGATATGACGTCATCCAGGGCTGGGACAAGACATTTTGTTGCCCTAGGCAAGTACAGCCAAAGGCGCCCCCCTCGCTCTCAAAAAAAAAAAAATCGCCCCCCCCAACACTAATTTATTTCGCCCCTGCACCAGTCCTCTCCCCCCTGCACCAGTTACACTCTCTCCCCTGCACCAGTTACTCTCTCCCCCCTGCACCAGGTCCTCTCTGTCCCCTGCACCAGGCCCTCTCTGTCTCCTGCACCAGGCCCTCTCTGTCTCCTGCACCAGGCCCTCTCTGTCTCCTGCACCAGGCCCTCGCTGTCTCCTGCACCAGGCCCTCTCTGTCTCCAGCACCAGGTCCTTTCGGTCTCCCCCGCACCTGGTCTCCCCCCTCATCTCTCCCCCCGTACCAGTCCTCTCTCCCCCTGTACCAGGTCTCTCTCCCCCTGTACCAGGTCCTCTCTCCCCTCCCCTGCTCAGGTCCTCTTCTCCCCCTGCACCAGGTCCTCTGCTCATCCGGTCCTCCCCTGTACCAGGTCCTCTCTCCGCCTGTACCAGGTCCTCTCTCCGCCTGTACCAGGTCCTCTCCCCTTCCACCCTCTCGCACCAGGTCTCCTTTTTACATCCTCTCCCCCCTGCACCCCGTCCAATCGTCCCCCGCCCCATTCCTCTCTCCCCCCTGCACCAGGTCCTCTCTCTCCCCCCCTGCACCAGGTCCTCTCTCTCCCCTGCACCAGGTCCTCTCTCACTTAGTACACACTCACCAATTAGGAGAGCAGACCATTTTCTTTCTTCCTCACTCAGGAAGGAGAGGGAGCCGAAGCTCCGCCCACTCTCCCCAGCATGCACTGCTCTGGCAGCTTCCTGTCCTCTGACAAGAAGCTGTCAGATTAGTGCAGGGAGGTGAGGAGAGTGTATAACCTCCCCTGCGCACTACACACTGCTGCCCCTGCTCCCTCCCTGACCCCCCACCCTCCCACTGGCGTGGGGGAGGGGGGCAAAAGTAAACTCATGCCCCCTCCTGCTCTGTGAAGGTAGCGGTTGTGACTAACAGCCACCACCTTCTATGTATGGAGCCGGCTCAGCTCCATACATACGGCTCAGGCAGAGGTATGGCGCCCTAGGCGATAGCCTATCTCTGCCTACCCATCGTCCCGGCACTGACGTCATCACGCTGCCCACGTCAGCAGAGGGGAACGATGCCTAGTAGGCTGAAGGCCTAAATGCCTTACATTTTCCAGGCTGAGTAGTGGAGCAGAAGGCCAACAGTAGTCACTATGGCTGCTACAGTGGTAGTTCCGCCCCTGCCCCTACGTACAAGAATAATACTGCCTCCTATATACAATAATCTAACTAATATAAAGCGATATAAAAATGTAACCTTCACTAACCTACACCATCAGGCATGTTATAACCAACCCCTTTGCTACCCTAAACAATCAGGAGAGTTATAATCTACTACTTTACTATAATAGACCATCTCTTCACTCTACTCTAGAACATCAGGAATATTATAATCTACCTTTCATTTCCCTTTACCACATGGGACATTATGACCTACCCCCTCACTACCCTAGACCTCCAGTGATATTATAATCTTCCCCATTCACTAATGCCAAGCACATTGGCATTACTCTTTCAGTACTCCCAATCAGTAGGAATATTTGAATTCTCCTTTCCTTACCCTACAACAACATGATAATTAAAGTGGTGGCCTTACAACTTACAAAAGCTCATTGGTCCGCTCTAGCCTGTAATTGGCTGCATATAGAAAGTGAACGATGGACATTCACTGTGCAGTCGGGATGTACGGGCCAGCCACCAGGATGGAACGGGAGCATCACGGAGGTGAGTATACTTCTTTTTTTCTATTTCTAATCATACCCCAGCGGATCAACAAGCTTTTGTAAGTCCCACTTCACCACTCTAGCATTACTCCCCAAGGTCAGATATTACAGGTTGTATAAATCCTAATGTCATGAGCTTAGTGTCAAAAGAATGTTTTAAAGAATATGTTGTCCAATCAGACAAAAAATGGGCTTTAACCAGTAAGAGCAGAGAGAGGTGGCTGGTAACTAGTGAAGTCTATGTGCAAAAGGAGGCGATAAGATCTGCTCCTACCTCTAAATGTAAGCAAAATCAGAACAGCAATTTATTTAGTAATAGTCTTGATTTACCTTTGCTTACATGTTTAAAACTAATCAATGAGATGGGAATACCTCTTTAACCCCTTAAGGACCAGGCGTTTTTTTTTTTTGGTGACACGTTCGTTTTTCCCTCCTCGCCTTCTGAAAGCCATAACTTTTTTTATTTTTCCAACTACATAGACACATGAGGGCTTTTATTTTGCGGGACAAGATGTACTTTCTAATGGTGTTAATCACTATACTATAGAATATACTGGGAAACCGCCAAAAAAATACAAGTGGGACAAATTGTGTAAAAAAACTTATTTTCGCCATGTTTGCGGGTGTTTTGCTTTTACGGCGTTCAATCTTCGGTAAATATAATGCCTTATCTGTATTCTACAGGTTGTTACGCATCCGGCAATACCAAACATGTAGGGTTTCCGTTATGTTTTGGTACCGTAAAAAAATTCCGACATTTTCTATTTTTGAAAACTTTTTTGTACTAACACCTACGGACATCAGTGAGGGGGCATTTTTTGCGAGCTGAAGTATACTTTTTATCGCTAGCAGTTTGGAACGCATGTGACTTTTTTGATCATTTTTATTCCATTTTTTGAGTGACGTAAAATGACCAAAAAACGCAATTTTGGCGTTTGGAATTTTTTTTCTTCTACGGTGTTCAGCGTACGGGATAAATGATGTTATATTTTTATAGATCGGACTTTTTCGGACGCGGCGATACCAAATATGTGTAACTTTTTTATTATTTTAATTATTTTATTTGTAAAATGGGGAAAGGGGGTGATTTGAACTTTTTTAATACTTTTTTTTTTGTCCTTTAAAACTTTTTTTTTTTTTTTTTTTTTTTTTTACTGTAACATTGAGGCCACCTGTGGTACTTGACTACTAGGTGGCGCGATTGTTAATACAACCTAATGCATTGCATAGGCAATGCATTAGTGTGTACAAAGATGGCGGTTTCCCCACTTCCTGTCTGCGGACGGAAGTGGGGCAAACCGGCCAGGGTAAGTGACGGGAGCCTTCTCAGGGCTCCCCACCACAATGCCCGGTGATCGGATCGGCGCAGCATAGCTGCTTATGCCGATACCGCACCGATCGATGCGCGCACCGATCGCGGTTAATTCAAGCCGCGGCCATCTTTGCCGCTGCGCCTGAGGGGTAAAACAGCGCCAGCGGCGGGCCCCCACCGCGCTGTTTACTCCCCGGGGTTTTAGCGCGTTTCGCCGCAACACCCCGGCTGTGGGGGTCGGGGAGCGACCCCCTGCAACCCCCTTATCGGCCCGGGGACGTACTGATACGCCCAAGGTCTTTAAAGGGGTTAAGGTCCATAGAAACATGACTCTTTGGGTATCTAACAAAAAGATCCAAATACAATTTTCCACAGAGTATTTTAAAGGGCAAGCTTTTGGAAAATATAGGGGAAAATATGGAGTATACAGTCATAGTTGTCAATTAAAAAAACTTTTTAAACCAAATGAAAGCAAACAGACAGACGGTATCTGAAATGTCTCTGGGATAACATTACCCTGTCTCGTGACGGGTATTGTCTGGCCAAAACAAAAGGGACATCGGGAGGGGCAAAGGGGAACACAGTAGCCGGGAAATAGTGGGCTACAGCAGGGAAAACCCAGGAGCACATGACCCTGTGCAGCCCCTACTCTGCCGGGACCACTCCCCCCCCATGTCCCCCCCCAAAAGACCTGAGACATAGTTTGGATTATTGGCCACAAGCCATTTAATTAACATAACTTAAACATTGACAATATAAAAACGAATGATATACCCCCCTATCCCCCATTTGACCACAAAACCACCTTTGAACAGACCTTCTATTTAACACTTGGGGCTGAGGTCCTTGAGTTACCATAACCCCCGACCAACCCTTTGCGACCATTCTCCACCACATCTCCAGTAGCTTCCCCTCAGCAATAACACCAACCAAGGCACCAACCACCACAGGTGGCTCACCAAGTTCACCTGCCCCAAGGACCTTGCCCTGGGGAGCCCAACCTTCGCCAGAACCGGGTCACTTCCAAATTAGGAGCCAAGCCGAAACCTTACTCCCCCACCAATTTCCACTGACCCCCAAGGACCCCAAATCGGCATAGCAAGCGACTCATGACCCCTTTTTGACGCGCCGCCTAACACATCCCCAACAAGCTCTCCTCCAAGCCCTTCTCCAATACTTAAAGACCACAAATACAAACCTACTGCATTCAGGGAACTCCATAATTCCTCCAAAAATCAACCCGTCCCCGGGAACCCAGTTCCCTATGACGTACCCCAAACCCCCATCCTTGCCACAAAACGCGCACAACCCGATTACTTTTACTCGCGCATGATTAAGACCAATGTCCGAACACTGCATGACGCCACGACCTACGCCAGCCCATATGGACCACACGCATCAAACCTGGTACTGCCTTCCTTTAACCGCACAAGTCATACCGAATATCCCTGATTAATTCTCTGATCATTCCCCCCGACATGAAAACCACAACATCCGGAGGCGTCCCACTGGGAAGGGTCTTGAACACGGTAAGACCTGGTTCCAAAACCAAATTCAAGCCTCCCAATCCACCGGCCTGTCCCACCTCCCTCGGAGGGCCCAATTGGAGACCACTTTCCCGCAACGCAGTTTCCTGTGCCCCCAATGCACAAACGAGTGGAAAAAGATCCAAATCAAAACGATGGACCCCCACTAAAATGAAGCCACAAAACAATAAGATATATCAAGATGCACAATGGGAACCACCTTAACCCAAGCACAATCCCCTCAGCCTAACACTCATTCCCTTCACCCAAACCCTCTCTAACGGCCCCCTCGCCTCCCATCAAACCTGGAAGGCCTTGACTAGTTTGCGGCCTGATGTAAATCAAATTTCGATCTGACCCACCTACCAAACCCCTACGGTGCTGCATCCAACCCCCAGACCACCCACTCCAACGCCGCTCCCAATGAAGGAATGGGGGTGAATTGGAAGGTCAAAACCCAAGCCCTCCAAACACGTCGAAAAACCGCCTTAAACGAATCTCGACGGGAATGTTCCGCCTTGTGCACCAATAAGACCGGGTTGCACAGAGCGCCCTGCTCCAGTACTGGCTCAAACAACTCACCGGGCACATCATCGCACCCTGAACACGCCCCTTTACCCACTTGTTCCGTCTTGGATTTTCTTAGCCATAGCTCAACCCCATCTTCCAGGAGCTGCACATCCTCATTGCGGAGTACCCCGGCCATTTCTTTGCTAGGAAAACAAAATTCCCCAATACGCAACGCGCCAAAGAAGGCAAACGAAAAGGCCAACCGGAACAGCCCTTCCTCCCAAGCCGATGAACATACCCCGCTCACTGCAAGACCCAGGCGCTCCAGCAACTGAATCCCATCCACCGATCTACGCCCCCGCCTGAGATCTTTTAAAGCCTGTTTAACACAAAAAGACTTCGTCACATCCCTCATTCCTCGCACCTTGAAGCCAAAAGCCAGCCCAGAAATCAGCCGGGATACCTTTGACACCGACCACCCTTCATTGACCGCATGGCCTATGATGCAAAAGATAGCAACCGACCTCTCCTCCTCCGTTTAAATCGTCCCAAGCCCGTCCAACCACGCTCCCCAAGGCCCACGCTGCTGAATAAGATTCCCACTCCCCCCCCCCCCCCCCCCGTACAGACAACCTGAACCAATTAAACCGCGTACTGTAACCACGCTCCACAGTTCCTTTGGGGGCATTCCACGCCGATGGCCGCTGCATCCGGACAGAGACCGAACCGCTGCCACTGTGAACGAGATAACCCGTCAGCCAAATCGTTCTGCACCCCCAGCACGGGGACAGCCAAAACCCCCAAAAGTTCAACCCATACAACGCAGAACTCCGCCGAAGCAAACCAACCACTGGCGGTGAAGACGCGGAAAGGGGTTATGGCCTGCACTACCCCCAAATTGTCGCAATGGGAATCTGACCTTCCTTTTCCGTAACCTATCCCCCCAGATTTCCACTGCAAGCACAATTGGGAAAAGCTCCAACAGCGCCAGTTCCTCACCAATCCTGCTTCCACCCGCTAGCTGGCCAGGTACCGGCGCTCCAATCCCCCTGACAGAAGGCCCCTACCCCACACTACCCGCCGCGTCTGGAAAATATCAATGTCCGGTTACTCACAGCCGCGACCACTATAATGGACCAACCCTTGTATTGCCCTAAAAAGGACTGCCACACTCTCAGGTCCTCCTTCAAGTCAGATGTCAGTCTGATAAAATGATGTGGCCCTCGTACCCCGGACGTGGCCGCCAACCTTCTACAGAAAACCCTGCCCATCGGGATAATACGACAAGCAAAGTTCAATTTTCCCAACAAAGATTGCAAATCCCTCAACGTGATCTTTTTTAACACCAAAGCCCTTTTAACATCTCCTTTCAAAGCCACCAGCTTTCTCCTCCGGTAACCGGGAAATTCCATCGCCTCTGAATCTATCTGAATTCCCAAAAAATTTAGGGTGGTGATGGGACCCTCTGTCTTGTCCGGACTCCAAAATGGCCTGCCACCCACTGCATGTTAGCCAACAGCGACCCGCAAACCCCAAGTCCACCGGGGCCCAAAACACAGAAATCATCCAGATAATGAATAATGGATGAAACCCCGACACATCCCTCACCACCCCATTCCAAAAACAAACTAAATGTCTCGAAATGAACAAGAAATGGCACAACCCATCGGCAAGCACCGATCCGCAAAATATGCCCCTCCCAATAACACCCCAACAACCTCACGCTGTCCGCATGAACTGGCAGCAACCTGAACGCCGACTCATATCAGTCTTAGCCATTAGAGCCCCTTTTCCATACCATCGCACCAATGAAAACCCCAGTGCAAATGATGTTACTCGACCGAGCACAAGCGGTCAATCCGTAATTAACGATGAAACCCCTTTGGCCCGTCACAGCTTATTTGGCACGGGTTGCGCCGTATTCCGCCCGATGGCCTTCGTACGGGGCCAAACGTCCCGTCATACGTAACCCTGCTCCAAAAGAAACAGTGATTCTTGCTCCCCCCGCCGCAAACCCCGCCGGGGGAAAACTGACAGCACATATTTACGGCGCGTACCCCGAAACAATGCATTGTCTAGGGTCGGGAGCGGCGCCCCGCCGCTCCGGCCCCGCCCCGTCCGCCCCTTATTCACGGCGGATTTGTGAGCTCAAACGGCTCACAAATCCGTCGGGGGAATAACCTGTGACACGCCTTAGGAAAGACAAGTGGTTTAATCAACAAACTTGTTTGGTTCCTTGAACCACTCCCAACGGGAAACTATGAAACCCACACAAGGCACCTCCGCGAACGGACCTGCCAACCGACCTAAAACCCAACCTTCTTAGCCAGCTTCTCAGACACCACCTCAGGATGCAAAAATTGCCGACCTCAAATTCTTCACAGTAAACGGCAAACCCCGTGTGCCGGCGTGGAATCCTGAAAACCACCGTGAACCCCTCATGCCACAACAATTTCCGATTCTGATCCGGGTACCTATTAGATAAGGCACCATCGTGACCACCTCCACCGAGTCTCCCCCCTGCCAGTGCCTCTCCTTTTCCCTTCCCTCGCCGGAAACATTTAGATGCTCCAGCGAGGTCCCCGCTACAGACCGAAAGATGTGCTTTAAGCGACAACTGCCCCCGAATCTACACTGGCTGTCGTTGACTGCCAACAGACACCAGTCTTGCTCCCGTGTTGGCTCGAGCCGCTGCCTGAAGCGGTCCCTCCCTGTTGCCCGGAACCTCCGGACCCTCCCTGAAAGGAATGCCCGAACCTCGTCGGCGCCATCACCCTCAGCCATAGACCTATATCCTTATGGTCCCAGCGTATGGAAGGGCGAACCGCCTTCCGCTGCCGGAACTGCTCATCGTATCGGAGCCAAGCCTGGCCCCCATACACTCTATAAGCTTCCCCGATTGCATCCATATAGCAAAATAACCCGTAGCAATTCTGGGGAGCTTTTTCCCCAATCACACTAGCCAGAATTGCAAATGCCTGTAACCAATTTTGAAACGTCTGCGATATCAGACGCCATCTCTTTTTCTCCTCCTCCTCCTTCTTACCAACGTCCCTTTTTCCCTTGTCCAAGTTAAATTTTTCCAAAGGAAGGAGAGAAAATATCTCAACATAATCATCCTGCCAGATCTTTTCTCTCAACTCCTTCTTCAAATGCGCCCCCAGCGGGCCCTCAAAACAGACATAAACCTCTCCCCTAGCCCTATCATCCAAGCGTACGCTATCCACCTTGTCCAAATCCCTCTGTACAGACACCGCAACACCCGAGCACAACCCGCCAGAGCTAACCCCCCTCCCTATCACAAAAGGGGGAGCCCCCACACCCCCACATCAGAGAAACCCAAGCCGATACCGTGACACCTATCACCACCTTCCCATAGGCCCTGGGAACCCGCCATGAACTCCCTAATACTTCCCGCCAACTCCGCCATTCCGGAAAACCGGGGACAACGGAACGGGTCCTGACCCAGGCCTAAACCCTGCCCATCCACCCCGGCGATACAGCACAGACAGGAACATGACTCACCAGGCTGCATGAGCTGTGATCCCGCCAGCCGTGCCGAAACCCATCCCTGAAGCGACAATCCCGTTGTCCTCCGATCCGAGCTGCTCCCTGGCTCTTCAGCCTCCTCTTGTGTCTGGCCCCGAACTAATCGGACCACTGACCGCATCTGCGATGACGGGATCCCCGATGGCCGCCCGTCCTCCTCTTGCCTCTAGCACCGGACCGACATCCGTGCCGCTGTCCCTGATGTCCACTCCAACCGATACCGCCGACCGACCACTCCATCTGCGATTTCCCGGTGAGCGGCCCGACCGAACCTCGTCAGAACCGCTCACCGTCTTCATCGTCTCTACGCGACAGGAGCCCCAGCAGCCGCTCCCACAGTACCGTGGAGTACCGTGCTCCGCCCGGGCCCCCCCCGCCTTCTTTGTTCCTTCCAGACCGACGGCGTGCACGAGCCACTGCCCCCCCCCTCGGCCTGAAGGGTCCCGTGAGGGCTCTGCCGGCGCAAGCGGGGCCCCGGGGTAACATCCGGGCTCAGCCTCGTAGGTGGCCTATTGCGGCACCTAGGGAGCCCAGAGCCCCAGCAACTTCCACAGGCGAGGGAGAGGGCGAGGAACCGCACCCTGCCCCCAATGCTCCCTGCACCTGTTGCTCCAGCCAATCCTTGCCCCGTTTGCCTGCACCCTCCTGAGCTGCTCCAATAAAGCTTCCACTGCTGACATTTTCTTGCCAATCAAGCGCCGCACAGCAAAGGGGCCCTCTTTTTCCTGTTTGTTCCCCCCCGTTTTGGCGGGGGGTTTTAAATATATCCCCCCGCCCTTCCCGCCACTTCGCTCGCGCAAAAAGCCCCGCGCTGCGCCCAAAAAATTGCGCGCTTGCGCCGCGAAATCACCGCTGCGCGCCAAACTTCCCCCTCCACTTGCTGGATTGGGCGCGCCGGGTCCATGGGGGGGCCTCCCTCCAGGGTTGCGCCCCACGCCCGGGGCCCCCGCCTGACCAAAAACAATCCCAAATTACAGCAGGTAGAAAAGAACTCCATATCCCTTTACAAATTTGGGAACAGTAAAACTGGATTAGCAGAACATACTGTATGAGAATACTACTTACCATCAGATTTGGAGCAGGAAATCAGATCATCACAACATACGTGGACACCTAGGGAAATTTTGGAACAGATGGAAAATTTTAGCAGAAGGAAACCACAAAAACTAAAAGGGAAAGGGTCCCCAAGCAGGGCCCCCATCAAGATTTCGGGGCCGAAACACCCCTAACAACTTAAAACGGGAAAAAAACGGGCCCTAGCAAAGGTACTGTTGAGCCCAACTAACCCCAAATAAAGTTTTGGGCAACAGGATACCAGATCAACACAAGGTACGTGGACACCTGTGGACTTGGTACAAGATGCCGGTTTTAACAAAGGTCCCAAACACTAGCGGACGGGGCCCCGGACAAAAATTGGGCAAAGGAAAACACAACCCGTGGTCCCCCTTTTCACCCCGGGAAAAAAAGGGGGGCAAAGGGGTTGGAGTGGGCTGTTTTGGGGGGTACTATGTGCTTTATTTGCCTGGAGCACCAGAATACCTTGTCCCAGTCCTTCCAGCAGACTTGGAACAGGATACTGGATTGGCAGAAAGTACCAGCAGTGTCATAAAAAAAAATTTTTTTGGGGCCCCATACAGTTTTTGGCCCAAAAAAAAAACCTTACCATGACCTGCCCCCCCTCCCCCCCAAAAAAAAAAATCTTTGTTGAGGGGAACAAGAGAAAAAAATAAAATTTGCGCCATTGTTTTTGGGTTTATTTTTAGTTGGATTTTTACCCGGGTACAGTTTAATTGATTTTCCCCTTTAAATTTTTTGAAGGTTAAAAAACATGAAACCGGGGGCCCAAAAAAATACTACCACTCACACTGCATGTCAAAAATTACACCAAACCATTATACCAAGCCCAATATCACCAAAAAAATATAGTGGTATTAATGGTTACACAGCCCCTCTGTAGACATATAAGTGATTACATCTTACATCCGGGGACCCAGGACGTCTTCTTATAAAGCCCTTCTTTTTCCCTTTTTCTTTTCCATCCAAAAAACCCACTATGATGACTCTCCGGCCACAACTCATCCTGCAAATTTACCACTTTTTCTTTGGAACGCATTTTGTCAACTGTAGTTTAATTCCCCTGTTTTGTAAGTTACTGAAAACAAGTTGCTTTTAAGAACAAATCCTTGGACTTCTCACTTTTCTATCATCGTTCTACCTGTGCCCCTCTATGGTCAAACTTCCCATCCATAGTGCCCTAAAAGGTAATAATGACCCCCGGGTTGCCGATATGTAGGTAAGGGGGCCCCAAATAATAGTTATAAGGCCCCCTGAGTGGGGTATTGGGCATATAGCCCTGCAATAGGTAGGTAGGTAGTTCCCTGTGAGATAGGTAGAAGTGAGTACACCCCTCACATTTTTGTAAATATCGGATTATATATTTTCTTGAGACACTACTGAAGATATGACACTTTGACACAATGTAGTCAGTGTGCAGCTTGTATAAAAACGTAAACACAATCCAATATCAGCAGCACTCTACAAGCACTAAAAAATAGTCAAAGGGAATATAGAAATTTTTTGGAAAAGCATTTTTGCTACATGAAAACTTACGTACTGTACATCTTTGATCAAAACTGTAGAGGTAGATCGCCCCCGCAAGGGAAACCCCAAAACACGGGGAAACCATTCTTATATGTCACCTCTCTTGGTGTCTGTTGATACCTCCATATTTCAGGGAGAGAAGATTCCAACTATAAACTACTCTAATGGGTGGAGTGAAAAACCCAAATGGAGGCCCCCATGCAAATAGTCTAAAAACAAAATTTGGTCTGCACATTTTTGTAGAAATATGAGTATAGGTACACGGTGTTGTGACAGCAAAATGCAAACACAATCCAATAACAGCAGCACTCTACAAGCACTAAAAACAGTCAAAGAGAACAGACACCGATAGAGGTAACATATTAGAGTAGGTTCCCGTCTTTATTGAGGTCGCCCTGCTGTGGTAGATAGGCTGTTACAGTTTTGATCAAAAATGTACACTAAGAACCTCAAATTTTCATGTAATTAAAAGTAGCAGAATTGCTTCTCCCAAAAATTCATATGTTCCCTTTGTCTGTTTTTTAGTGCTTGTAGAGTGCTGCTGATATTGTATTGTGTTTGCATTGCTTTTTGGTGCCACACCAGTGTGCACTTATACTCATTTTTCTAAAAAAAAAAAATTGGATTTGCAGACCAAGCTTCGTTTTTAGATTGTTTCCATGGGGAAGCGGTTTAACAAGACAGGTTCCATTCAGAACAGGCCTCACCATGGTCAACCAAAGAAGTTGAGTGCATGTGCTCAGCATCATATCCAGAGATTGTCTTTTCAAAATAGATATATGAGTGTTGCTAGCATTGCTTGAGAGTTTAATAGGAGGGGCGGTCAGTCTGTCAATGCTCATACCATACACTGCACACAGCAATACATTGGTCTGCATGGCTGTTGTCCCAGAAAGAAGCCTCTTCTAAAGATGATGCACAAGAAAGAAACAGTTTGCTGAAGACAAGCAGACTAAGGGCATGGATTACTGGAATCATGTTCTATGGTCTGATGAGACCAAGTTAAACTTATTTGGTTCAGATGGTGTCAAGCGTGTCTAGTGGCAACCAGGTGAGGAGTACAAAGACAAGTGTGTTTTGCCTACAGTCAAGCATGGTGGTGGGAGTGTCATGCTTTTGGGCTGCATGAGTGCTGTTGACTGTGGGGAGGTACAGTTCATTGAGGGAACCATGAATGCCAACATGAACTGTGACATACTGAAGCAGAGCATGAGCCCCTCTCTTCTGGGCCGCAGGGCAGTATTCAAACATAACAACCCCAAACACACCTCCTAGACGACCACTGCCTTGCTAAAGAAAATGAGGGTAAAGGTGCTGGACTGGCCAAGCATTTCTCCATACCTAAACCCTATTGACCATCTGTAAGACATCCTCCAACGGAAGGTGGAGGAGCGCAAGGTCTCTAACATCCACCATCTCCATAATGTCGTCATGGAGGAGAGAAGAGGATTCCAGTGGCTGCAACCTGTGAAGCTCTAGTGACCTCCATGCCCAAGAGAGTTAAGGCAGAGCTGGAAAATATTGACACTGAGCACAATTTATCTATTTTCATTTAGGGGTGTACTCACTTTTTGTTGCCAGCAGTTTAGACATTGATGGCTGTGTTGAGGTATTTTGAGGGCACCACATTTACACTGTTTTACAAGCTATACACTGACTACTTTACATTATATCAAAGTGTCATATCCTCAAGGTTGTTCCATAAGAAGATATAATACAATATTTACAAAAATGTGAGAGGTGTACTCCCTTTTGTGAAATACTGTAGATAGCAATCAGACCAAATTTTACTTGTAATAGATGCAGATACCCAGTTAATTCCAAAGGGTTCACTCACCTTTACTTGTACCTGTATGTACAGTATTTATCATGGACTTTTTTCCCCCCTGTGATACCACTTGTTTTTCTTGTGGGACTCATTTGTTAATTGTTTGTATACAGTAATAAGATTGCATTTTCAATGCTAAGGATGTTTTTACGCTTATTACTTACTGTAGCTGTTTAGTACTTTTTGGGTAGTGCTGCACTCCAGAGTCAGATAGGGCCAGGTTAGCGATCTTGGGAAAATCATATACCTAATAACAAGCTGTTTTTCTAGCCAGGTAAAATAAAGTTTATCCAATTAATAAAATTATACTTCATTTTTCCTTAAAAAGGCTGGGGATTGTTTGTACAATTTTCCTGGGATTGCCACATATATTTGGATCGGGCCTACTCTTTCTGATTACAGTACTTTCATATCACCCATTCATTGCACTTTCAGCAAACCACACATATTTTTGTGCAGCCTCTGTTGTCAATATTAGTGTACTGAAAGGGAAATTGACAAGAAAATAATTTTCTAAATATGGCGCCATTAAATCAGCACAACTGCTATGTATGTGGCCCAATGGGCACCCAAACATTTTGAAAGAAAAGTTATAGCACCTCTCTACAGTACAATGCAGTATTACATGTCCTGTACTGCTCTTACATGTATTAGTGAGGTGCATGCAGTGATTGGCGGTCTATAGCACCTCTCTACAGTACAGTGTGCTACTACATGTCCTGTACTGCTCTTACATGCATTAGTGAGGTGCATGCATTGATTGGCAGTCTATAGCACCTCTCTACAGTACAGTGCGGTACTACATGTCCTGTACTGCTCTTACATGTATTAGTGAGGTGCATGCAATGATTGGTGTCTAGTAGCACCTCTCTACAGTACAGTGCGGTACTACATGTCCTGTACTGCTCTTACATGTATTAGTGAGGTGCATGCAATGATTGGTGTCTAGTAGCACCTCTCTATAGTACAGTACGGTACTACATGTCCTGTACTGCTCTTACATGTATTAGTGAGGTGCATCCAGTGATTAGTGGTCTAGTAGCGCCTTTCTACAGTACAGCGCAGTACTGCATTTTATGTACTGCTCTTACATGTATTAGTGAGGTGCATGCAGTGATTGGCGGTCTAGTAGCTCCTCTCTACATTACAGTGCGGTACTACATGTACTGTACTTTTAATATGACAGGATGAGCAGCTCTGGGCACCAGGTGAGTGCCCCATTTTTTTTTTTTGATACATTGGGCGACATGTATGAAGATCGGCGCGTTGGAGCGCCCGTTTTCGAACACTCGAATGTGAAAGCTGTGCCTCATGTATGTCGGTGCCCGAGGTGCGCTCATACATGCGGTGTAAAGTCCACCGTGCCTCGCCAGTGTGTGAGGCGCAGTGCGGGACTTAGGCGCAGAAGGACTGCGCCTAACATGTATTACGATTCGAGCCATGCTGGAAATCAGCGAGAAATCATTAAACATGTTAGTGAAGGGCAAAAAGAGTTGTCTTTCAAATGAACGAATGAATAAAGTGAAAAATCAAAGCTGTCTAAAAGCGATTAAATGTCGTGAACAAGTGGATCATTTAAAATCAAAGGAAAAATATATAAAATCGCTCAAGAAATAAATCTCAGCTCTCAGCGCCGTGCGGCATGGAGTATGAATCAAAAAAATTTTTATTAGGTGTAAAATATTATCTTAAAAAGAGCTGAAACCTTCTATAAACAAACATAAATAAAATTACTAACAAAAAATCAATAACGGCGCAACATCAGGAATTGCGATATAGAGAATTGCCGGGAAATACAGTAATTCAAATTCTGTAAGCTCTTCTCATTGGTCGGCAAAAACCAACCAATCAGAATAGGAGCGACAGTGTCCCATTATAGCCTATGGAGAATTAATGACCAATCACATGAAAAGGAGGGACAGATCAAAATACAGTAAAAAAGGCAGAAAAGAGCTGATTGGTTGAGCCCAGGCGGCAGATATGAATCCACCAATCATATGTAGTGCCTCTATTTTGAGTGGAGCAACAAGGGCACGATAGAAGGGCGCCCTAAAGTTATTACTGTCTATGGGAAATATTCTAGTACTGTGATTGGTTGGGGGGAAGAGGGCTCGTCCTGCTTAGCCAATCAGCGGTGAGCTACTTATCTCATAGAGTTCTATGGGGAAAAGAAATGCAGAGCGAGCTCTGTTTGTGATTGGCTAAGTTAAAAGAGGCGCGGTTATTTGGGCCAATGGGAGAGCGAGTGATTCTCTTATGGGTTTTCTAATGCAATCTATAATAAAACTGTACATGCCCGAAATCAAATTATAAGACTCTCGAAGTTGTACCGATGTTTATATAAAATTAACAATAATATGGGGCTAAAGAAAATAAATAAATAAAAATGAATTTATTGAATTAATATTTATTAGTTTATTTTCGTTACCCCCATATTATTGTTCATTTTATATAGAGATCGGTACAACTTCATGAGTCTTGATTGATTTCTGGCATGTACAGTTTTATATAGATTGCATTAGAAACCCATAAGAGAATCGCTCGCTCTCCCATTGGCCCAAATAACCGCGCCTCTTTTAACTTAGCCATTACAAACAGGCTCGTCTGCATTTCTTTTCCCCATAAAACTCTATGAGATAAGTAGCTCACCCGCTGATTGGCTAAGCAGGACGAGCCCCTCTTCCCCCCAACCAATCACAGTACTCGAATATTTCCCATAGACAGTAATAACTTTTAGGGCGCCCTTCTATCGCGCCCTTCTTGCTCCACTCAAAATAGAACACACTACATATGATTGGTGGATTCATATCTGCCGCCTGGGCTCAACCAATCAACTCTTTTCTGCCTTTTGTACTGTATTTTGAACTGTCCCGCCTTTTCATGTGATTGGTCAATACTTCTCCATAGGTTATAATGGGTCACTGTCGCTCCTATTCTGATTTATTGGTTTATGCCGACCAATGAGAAGCGCTTACAGAATTTGAATTACTGTATTTCCCGGCAATTTCCAATATTCAAATTCCTGATGTTGCACCGTTATTGATTTTTTTGTTGTTAGTGCTTTTATTTATGTATTTTTTTAGAAGGTTTAAGCTCTTTTTCAGAGAATGTTTTACACCTATTAAAAACGATTTTTTGAATCATACTCCATGCCGCACGGAGCTGAGAGCTGAGATTTATTTATTTTGCGATCTTATATATTTTTCCTTTAATTCTAAATGATCAACTTTTACAGTACATTTAATCGCTTTTAGACAGTTTGATATTTATCTTTATTAATTAAATAATTTTTATAGACAACTCTTTTTTGTAATTGTACTTTGGTAACAGTCGACCGAGAGCACATTTTGCCCCATTATGTTCTAGCTTCACGTCGCCTCCTCCAGCTCAGGTAGACCACATTGAAAAAGGTCTGCCTGTCGGAGCTGCAATGCGCCACACTTTGCCGACCCGCGATCATGCATGCATCGGAGTATTTGAATGAGCTGCGTCCCGCCCTAGAACGCCCACACCGCGCGCCATTGCACGTCCCTTCATGTTAGGCGCATCCGAAAGTGTCGAAGGTTGCGCCTAACATCGCATCCCTGCGTCCGACAGGGGATTCGGACCGGTGAGCCACAGTTTCCGCCAGAAATCGGGCGCAACCCCCAATCATACATGTCGCCCATTGTGTATAAAGTGTAAGATCCAAAGAAGTTCCTCTCCTCCATAATAAAAAGTTTTCCAGCTTCCACAACTCTCTGATGTTATATGGGAGAGACGCGTTTATCTGGATGAGATATCATTTACTTTGATCTTATCTTGTGTCATCCCGGGGGCGAATTAACATTTTTGGGGTTGAGGGGGCCTGTCGACAGTTGAAGGTATCTCCTGA
>JAODAL010024438.1:0-60580 GCA_025379985.1 Phyllomedusa bahiana | reverse complement strand
AACAACAGTTCATGAAAACCCTTAAGATGATGGACAAGCTGACCTCTGCTACAGTCATATATAAACTTTTAACAGAAAGACTGTTGGCACCTCCATACTTTATGCACGTAATAGTTATTGTTAACATGCTACAAAGCTCACCAGATCAAAGAGAATATAGTAATCCCATGCATTTTAACTAAGAATCAAACAATATTAAATCTTCACTTTAAGCAAAGGGTTAGTGGATGTTACAGAAAGCTGGCAGGGTCACATGAGCAATTATGTTGTCCAAAAATAACACAGGCTCTGGGTGGGGAAGGGACTTCTATTACACTAAGAAACCTTTTTTTTTTTTTATTTGACCTCTTTCCAAAAATGCAATTTTTATTGAGGGGGTTTTCATTTATTTATTTTTTAATCCACACCTTCAGGGCTATAACTTTAAATGTATTCCCCGGTGCATTCAGGTGTATTCCCCGGTGCATACTGAACACTGGGAGAAAGAAGTGTCATGTCAAAGGAAAGAGAGGGCCACAGCGCTTTAGAAGTATGCGCTGGCCAGCGTGTACTTCTAAAACAGCAGGCGTATTGTATCGTGCACAGTACTCGCTGCTGTATGCCATGTATGTATGCATACACTTCAATACCAGTACACAGCATTACCAACTGGACCTTACCCCAGAAAAAAAATAACTACCATACAGTGCTATTAGAGGAAAAGTAAAAAAGGAAAAGTCCATTTGTTATTGTGTCTGCACAGAAGGTATGCCAGCAGTCTCCAGTTAATATGAAGCAATATATGAAAGGATCCAGCGGAGTAAAATCCATAGAAATCTATTCATCCATAAATATAACAGAGTAAACCTCAGGTAGCAATCACACAGTCTACATGTTTCAAACCATGTGGGTTCTTCATCAGATTGCCTAAAGAAGAGCCCACGTGGCTTGAAACATGTAGACTGTGTGTCACTACCTGAGTTTTACTCTGTTATATTTATAGATGAATAAATATTTCTATGGATTTTACTTCACTGGATTCTTTCATATATGGCATAGTGGGCAAATCACCTGCATTCACAGATCACTGGTGGTCAGGTCACCACCACATGACCGTGAATACAGCATTGATCCAACACAGAAGGAAAATTATCGCTGACAATCAGGGACTCACAGGAGACATCTTCACTAGTGATGAGTGATCTAATCGAGAAAAGTTGAAATTGAGCAGTTTTTCACGATTATTGAGGTTCCGATTTTATCTAATTTTTTTCCTTAAAATCTTATCAACAATCGGGATCATGGATTCAAATCGCGCCATTTGCACAGCTTCTTGTAGTTTTGGCGGCCAACCAATCAGTGCAGAGCACCACTAAAAAGTCTCTCATATCAAATCTCTGTGAGATTGCAGTATATTTTATTTCTGTATTGCCCTAAAGTACCTGCAATCAGTTTCTGAGAAGGGGGGCTGCTTGGTTGTGGGGTGAACTTCTACATCATACAAAGCTACGTTAATCTCTGTTCTATACAGTTTTATTCTGGAAAATTTAATTCCTTGGCCACAACGTCTATGCTGCAGTGTAATATAGACAGCCAGTGTACAGGACACTTAGGAAATCAACCCTAAACCGAAATAGCTTTGATACACAGCTTTTTTGGCAGAAAACTTCATTTCGTTCCCTTTATTCACATGCAACAGTTTTTTGGAGGGGAGGCAGCCTGTGTAAAAGACTCCGATCTTCCATACGACCAATTTCCAAGATATTCCAAAGAAAAATATTGTTTATAATCCTTAATGCTTGTCGCATAAGACCACATTATTTAGCTATTCTGTAGAAAAAAGTCAATTGCTAGTTCTAATTGGCAGTTCTAAATTACAAGGACTGAAAGAAGAACACTGTTGATTGGTTGTCAGAGTTGTTCCACAACACTTAATATCTTAGATAATTCGTGGAAAATAATTGGGAAATTTTATTGGGAGTGTCTGGTTTTAGGGTCATGCCGCTTTAAAAGACAGCGATAAGCAATGTCCTATTCAGAAAAATCTTGTTTGAAATAGTCATTTCTTTCATGCCACTGTAAAAGACACCAATAGTAAAGGTTATATTGAAAAAAAGCTTATTTCACATACTCGTTTCAAACTTCACATGCCTCAAGGCAATCAAAATGATCAGTGGTTGCTGGGTGGCCACCCTCCTTGGTCCACGTTCCAAATCAAAAGTCAGCCATTTCCTTCCACACACTCAGTTTGACAGTATAATGCAGGAATTTGAGACAGGGCTCTTTGACCAACTGAAGACATCTATTGCCTCTTTTTCACGTTCTAATGTCATGGTGAAACAACGTCAGCAATGTGACAGGAGTAGAATGGTAAGTAGCCGCAGCAGCAGCATTGGAAAGAATCTTGTTTGAAATAGTCAATTTCTTAGTGCAAATTTTTATTCTGAGAGTCCATAAAGGCATCTGTGCTGGTTTTGGGGTTATGCTGTGGTAAAGAACAGAGATAGTAAATGTCCTGTTCACTAAAATATTAGTTCAAATAATTATTTCTTCTAGAAAATTTTATTCTGAGGAACCATAAGGGCATCTGTGCTGGTTTTGGGGTCATGCTGCGGTAAAGGACAGTGATAGTCATTGTCCTGTTTACTAAGATATTGGTTCAAATACTTATTTATTCTGGCAAATTTTATTCTGAGGTTCCATAAGCGCTTATGTAATGGATTTGGGGTCATGCCGCTGTAAGAGACACCAATAGTAAAGGTCATATTGAAAAAAAGGATATTTCACACGCATCAAGGCAATCAAAATGAACAGCAGTTATTGGGTGGCCACCCTTATTGATCCACGTTCCAATTCAAAAGTGAGAAACTTCCTTCCACCCACATAAATTGACAGTAGAATGCAGGAATTTGAGTCAGGGCTTGTTGACCAACTGAAGACATCTGTTGCATCTTCTTCACTTTCTAATGTCATGGTGGAACAACGTCAGCAACATGACAGAAGTAGAATGGCAAGAAGCCGTAGCAGCAGCAGCAGCAGTAGCATTGGAAAAATTCTTGTTTGAAATAGTCAATTTCTTCTTACAAATTTTTATTCTGAGGGTCCATAAGGGCATCTGTGCTGGTTTTGGGGTCAGGCTACTTTAAAAGGCATTCCAGGGGTGCCAATAGGGCATTACTTCTGTCAGAGGCCCTAATTAAAAAGGGTGATATGATAAAAATAGGAACTAGTAATGGGTGGGGCCCCATTTGTTTTAGCTGCATGTGGCCATGAAACGGTTAATAGATGACTGACGGCAGCCCTGGCTCCCACCGCACCCACTCTAACTAAGGCCCTGTCAGCTTAACCTCTGTGTTCCCCATTGGGATGTTCTTGCTGCCACTACATATATGACATGTTCTTGGTCTCTGATGCAAAAAGTGATAGGGGTCTCCCACCAGTTACCATGTGCCATTTCCAATACCGGTGTCCTTTTATGTGTCAAAGGGGCTACCACTGCACCTCATATAGCTATGCTGTCCTCATCTTTTCAGTTAGCCATTGAAAGGAATGAATTGTTTTAGCCTGTGAATTTTTTTCTTTGACTCTTAGAGCCTAATTGTCTTGACTAAGATGTACCACGTATCCAGTTTACTGTTGTGGATGGTAATTTCAGCTTCCCCTCACCTGTTTGGGTATAAGAATGAACCTGGTCATCTCCCATTAACTTTAATAGGAATCGACGATCGTTTGAGATCGTAAATCGGTGCAATAATTCTCAAAATCGGCAATCGACTAGATTGTGATATTTTTACTGATCGCTGATCACTAATCTTCACTAGTGGAAGCTTTCTTTTTTTCCCATTCGACTCTAGGTTTGTACGCCTTGTTTTACTCTTGTTTTATATCACCACATAGTAAGTACACCCTCAAAGTAGGTAGGCAGATAAGTAGACCCTAATTAAGCTTATAGATATAGTCCTCCTTAAGTAGGTAGGTACTGTATATAAGCCACCTTATTAAGTAGGTAGGTAGAAATATAGCTCCCTAGTAAGTAGGCAGTTATACAGTATATGCCCTTCAGTAAGTAGGTTAAAAGGCCCCTTATTAAGCAGTTAGGTATATAAGCCCCAAACAACGTAGATCGGTATAAAGACCCACCAATAAGTAGGTAAGTAGGTATATAGGTCTCCCAGTAGGTAAATAGGTATATAGGCCACTCAAAATTTTAGTTGCATTTATTAAAAGTTAATTTTTAAGGGATGTATATTTTTAGTTTATGATCTTCATAATCCCTAAAATATATTGTGAAATTAGCTGACATATGGAATAAAATATTTTACCAAACTGCAAATAAATCTCCTGTGAGTGCCGTGAATTCTTCACATATACTGTGCATTATGTTGAGTATAGGTAATATTGTCAACTGTCTGTGGGAGGCCCCACCCTTATTTTTAACTTCCCTGAGAGTCTAAAATTTCTTTGACCTTAAACAACATGCATTTATTAGTGATTTTCCATCTCGGAACACTGAACTTGATTTCTTAGGAAAGAACCATACTGGGCATAAAGCCCTATACAGGAAAAAGAGTACAGCAGATTGTCTTTTAATTGTCATTAATGTGTGATCAGAAAACACTATTGAATGCTGCATGTATCAGAATAAGAACTTGATTGCTTCAGAATAAAAATGTCTGACAGCAGCCTTAAAAAATAAACTGCTATTAAACAGGGTAATTTTTCCCTTTTAAGATAATTTTGCCATCGTGACATTTTACTGGCATGTGATAAGAATTGAAAGTATTTCCTTTCCAACAAAAAAGCCTCCCCTCCTAATTTACATTTTGCATAGCTATTTTCCATTCCAATTTCTTCCACACTGCTGCTAAGAACAAAACCCTCCCACTATTTCTACTGTAACCTTTCTCTTCCTGAATCAGAAAATGCTTTTTTACGCACAGCTACTTTTATGCTATAATCAAACTGACTCTAAAGATTGTACAACTAATGGAAATAATGGACCACCTGTCAACAAGCTGTCGAAAATGTTTTAAATGTTTTAATATTTTTCCACCCAACGCCTGCACAGGCTCTATCTCATTCTTTTGCTCTGCATACAGTAGTCTCCCTATAGTGATATTGAATACTGTTGATTAGCTACAAAACATTCAATGTAGTTACACGTGGTCCCAAAAGATCAGAATGTTCTCTAACTCCGTGCTTTCCTCCAGCCACCCTCTATGATACATCGCTATATACTGACCCAGAAAATATTTTCTAATATGACATGTTTACACGTAGGGTATTAAGTAATCCGCAACCAGGGTGTTTTGACTATGAAAAAAATTGTGACTTATAACAGCATTCAAGAGAAATGTGTGTGAGTAGTGTTGAGCGATTTTTATCGACAAAGTGAAATCAGGAAAGGTTTTTTATGAGTAGATCCGAAATTTCATAGATCATGCGATAATTTAAGGTTAAAATTGAGCATCATTCTATTAAGATCGCGCCTTTTTCGGCGGCCTTCACTGTAATTTTGGCGGCCAGCAAAATCAAGATTACAGAATAGAGCAGGGTGATTTGTGTGTGACGACGCTCTATGACTGGGATGTGTAGGACATGCGATTGGCTGGAAAAATCACATGTACCTCGTTTTACATAGAACAGCGCTTTCCTGTTTCAGCCTCAGTGGTCTTCAGGTCTCATCAGGGATAGGGACCTTGCGCTCTGCTGTGGCCAACAGACTCAGCGATATTAGTCTATTTCTGCACAGAGAAAGCTCTACTATTAGCTGTGATCTTCCAAATTTAGTTAGATTAGAGAATTGAAGATTTTATGTAGTTAGCTAGTGAATTTTAAAGCAGCATCTTACCGCTGTAAATTCCGGCTAGGTGGGTGGGAGCGGGGGGGGGGACGCGGGCGATCCACAGGACAAAGCTCTATATATAATAGAAACACTGGATAAAGTTCACCAAGACTAGTGTAGACATTGTAGTGGAATGTCTTTATTATTAAACAGTTTGCTATTGAAATTTTCCTTGGATATTGGGGCAGCCTGAAACTTATATTGCGATCACAACATTTCTAGTAAACTGCAGGTCTCTTTGTTAGCTGCAAAACTCCAGTTTATTATCAGTATACATTTCAGATAGGTTGTTTCATTTTCAATTTTACCATTACACCTGTGACTGTTGATATATCACCTTGCAGTTAATTTACATTACAGCAATATTGTAGTTAAGACAGGTTGTTTGTTACCAAAAATACCGTGTATCGTACGGAAAAACATCACAAGTTACGTGTTTTTTGACTTTTGTTTTGCACCGCTTTTTCTATTGACGACAGCATCTACGTAAAATCTTAAAACAGCATTCTATATTCACCACAGGTGAATTGAAAGGTGCAAAAAAAATTGTTTATTATACACAAAAACATAACAGTTACGTGTTTTTTGGGACTTTTGCGCTCCCAGCATTGTTCATTGATGCAGCTTATACGTAAATTATTTTAACAGCAATTACTTTATTCACCACAGCGTTGAATTGAAGGTGACAAAAAATAACGTTTAGTACTCTAAATAACAGTTTACGTGTTTTTTTGACTTTGCAACACCAGAATTGTTCATTGAAGCAGCATCTACGTAAATCTTTATAACTGCATGTCTATATTCACACAGGTTGATTTGATAAGGGTGCAATAAATAAAATCTCGTTTTTTATACCAACAAAAACATAACAGTTAACGTGTTGTTTGAACTTTTGCGCACCCAGAATTGTTCATTGTCGACAAGCTTCTACGTAAATCTTATATACAGCAACTTCTATATTCACCACAGGTGAAGTGAAAGGTGCAAAAAATACCGTTTATTATATCAAACATAACAAGTTCGTGTTTTTTTTGACTTTTGCACACCAGATTGTTCTTTGACGCAATGCCACATCTTCGTTTATTATCTTATATACAGCCCTATTATATATTCACCACAGGTGAATTGTAAGGTTGCAAAAAATACCGGTTTATTTATACCAAAACATAACAGTTACTTGTTTTTTGACCTTTCTGCGCACCAGCACTGTTACTGACGCAGCATCTACGTAAATCTTAAAACAGCAATTCTTTATTCACCACAGGTCGAATTGAAAGGTGCAAAAATACCGTTTATCTATACAAAAACTTAACAGGTTAACGTGTTTTTTGACTTTTGAGCACCAGCATTGTAGTTCATTGACGCAGCCAGCTTCTACGTAAATCCTTAAACTAGCAATTCTATATTCACCACAGGTGAGTTGAAAGGCTGCAAAGAAATACCCATTTATGTAGTACCGAACAAACATAAACAGATACGTGTTTTTTGGACTTTTGCCAGTCCAGATTTGTTGATAGACACCTTGCAGTTAAATTTGAATCCAGCAATTTTGTTCTGATTTGAGGGGATTTGAGAATACGCTGTGATTTGCCGTTTTTAATAAGAGACTTTCCAAAACTATTCCATACTTCTCAGATTTTTATATTTCTGAACATGAGCGAAATGCAGGTGGTAAGCGAGAAAGAGGGGGGTAGCACATGGAGGTAGAGGTCACGAAGGAAGGTTGTCCTTCAGTTTGCTGGGGCGACAACACGCACATGCCAGCGGATCATCAGTTACAGGACCCGTCAGCATGTCATCGCTGGGTCAGGGCCCTGTGTATCTAGTAAAGAACATCGTCGCCAAACTGTCCTTAAGTGGTTAATGCAACCTGCATCTAGAAGTCTTACCTCCTCGTCCTCGCAGTCCGGCCACAAATGTCGTCATCAGCATCATCAGCATCCGATGTCCAACATGAAGCAGGCCTAAATTCAAACTGTGTTTCCCACCACTGTGGATTTCAATTGTCTGAAGGACCTCTTTGATGAAAAATGCGGTTGGGGCAGAAGGCATGTTAAAGATCAAGAGGATGATTTTAGTCTGCTCTGACGACCAAGTTTACTGATGCCATCAGAGGAGGTGAAGGAGCGGTCTAATCGAAAAATTCAGGACGGCGGTCAGGCAAACGCCTAGCAGTCTCCCTTGCTTGCAGCCCCGCAGCTTCTGGATGCAGAAAGTCAGCACGCCAAGTCACATGTGTAGATGATTGATGATGACGACATTGGCGGATCCATCCTGGTCTTTTTCCGCAGAATTTGCTTGCGAGCGCTTCAATCTGTGGGACGAGAGGAAGACGATGGTGGTTCGTGTCAATACGGGATCACACCACAAAATGGGGAGTGGGCGGGTCGCAGAAGTCGCTGGATATGATTCCGCCCAGCACGGTCAGCGCAAACCGCGCTCCTTCGCTTATCGCCGTCAAATGTCACAGGACTATCAAGCCTGGGCCTTCTTTGAGCAAGCACTCTGATTCACTCCAGACAATGTCATATGCCGCCTTTGCGTAAACGCATAAGTTGAGCTAGAATTCTTAAGTGGTTAACCCCCAAACCAACATGTCTATTCCACATGAAGCGAATGCATCGGTTGAAATGGAGGGAACTATTTGCCAAAAAAAGGCCAGACCGACACCCAACACCCTCCGGGCATCAACCATTATACACACCCCCTCTGTCTCAGCTCCTCCTCCTCCTCCACCACCACAAGCGTTCCTAACTACCAGCTGCCCATGTCTCTTCAGTGTCATGATCAGGGTCGCCTCCGCTTCAGCCTCCACCTGATCGCCGAGTACCCAGCCACCACCAGAGACCCATCCTACCCCTTCTACTGTCCGCCAGTTTGAGACCTGCACGCCGTACAGCCGGCCAGTCTAGCATGACAGCCTTCTGTGCTTCAAGGTTTGGGAGCAGAAAGAAGAAACACTTTTAACCCAAAACCATCCCAAAGCCAAAAACATGAATGTCGGGCAATGCAGGCTTTTGGCCTTGGGAAATGTTTGCCTTTCCGTCTGGTGGGACAAGATGGGTTCCGCCATCGTCATGGACCTCGCCTCCCCCAATACCAGATGCCGAGCAGGCATTTCTTTGCTCAGACAAGCCGTCCCTGCCCTGGGTCCAGCCACATGTCATCTAATTTCAAGCGCCGGTTGTCTGCATCTTGTGTCACGGGAAAAAGCTCCATATCACACCGACACATGGACTAGTAAGCCACGGCCAAGGCAACTATTTCTCTGTGACAGGGCTCTCTGGGTGTGAGCTGGGTGGATGTCTCTGGGGGTGACGGTGGCTTCAGGCATCGGCGCAGCTCTTCAAAACGCTCGAGATGGTGCAGGGTTCTTTCCACCAAGGTCCTCTGGTTCGGCATCACGTGCCCAGTGCTGAAACCAGGCCGTGTTTGAAAATTATCTGACTTGGAGACCGTCACAAACACAGGTCTGGTGCTAGTGGACGGCTCTCCGCAACGAGGGACCGTAGCGATGGCTGGGTGACAAGAACTTGTGCCAGCTAGGTGGTGTGCGATAACGGGGGAAATCTGGCTAGGCCGCTTAAGATCGGTAGGCTGGAGCACATCCCTTGCCTGGCACATGTCATGAACCTTGTGTCCAGAAATTCTCTAAAGAGCTCCGGGTCTGGACTGCCTGTGAAGAAGGCTCGAGGTCTGGACGTTCGCACTTCCTGCGTTCGCACCCTGCTTCATCCCGCTGGCTGCGTGCAGCGGTCAGCTCGGCTCCCCATCAACCATTCATTGTTGACGTCGGCAAACATGCTGGAATTCCAACCTCCACATGCCCAGCGATTGATGGCAGCAGAGCATGCCCATTACCGCAGTTACAGAAGTGACACATGGCCTGACAAGCAGCGTACGGAATCCGGGTGTGTGAACACCGCAGAGAGTGGAGGAGTGTGAAAGAAGCTCTGCACACATCCTTGCCAGTTTTGAAGAAAAAGGAGCCACCAAAATGGTCAGTGCGGACAATGCCCTTGTCAGCATGACATTGTGTGATCTTAGTTTCTGGAGTTGTAGACGATCGTTGGACACTCTGTGAAAAATCAGGTCCCGCCAGCGCACGGAGGAGGAGACGGACACAGGATGCGGACCACGGAGCCCTTTCTCTCCGTCAAAATCCACAAGTCCCGACAGGTTTACAATTTCATCGGTCTTCATTAGGCAGTGGTTCGGGGTCCAGAGCTAGTGCAAGTGGCGATCAGCTCTCAGGGTGCTTCATCTCAGGCAAGTCAGGGCTGTGTTGAAGCTGTTGTTGGAGGAGGCAGCGGAGGAGGAGGAGGAGGATAGGTATTCCTAGAAACGATGTTAACGACGTCCCTGCCTTGGAAAGAGGTGTGGGCCGATTTGAGGCGGAGGAGGAAGATGAGGGAAGATCAGTTTACTAGTGCCCCTGAACCAGAGGCTTGAGAAATCAAGGCTCCATCTCTTCACATATGAGTGCTTGCATGCTCCATTTCTCCATCATGATCCTCGCACTTAAGGCCATCAAAATGATCAACAGTTTACTGGCGTGGTCCACCTCCTGGATCACGGTACAAAACAAAACTCACCACTTTCCTTCCACCCACCCAAATAGAGAGTAAAATGCAGGAAATGGAGACCTTGCTGATTGATCAACTGGAGACATTCCGTTGCGTCTGTTCACGTTCCCCAAATGTCACGGTGGAACCAACATCAGCGACGTGACGAGAGCAGTAGAGTGCAAGGTAGGCATAGCGGCGCTAGCAGGCAAGGTGGCGGAAGCCTAATGGTCTGACTTGGCAATCTTTGTTTACCACCTCACACAGCACGATGCAATGCAGGGCAACATCCAACACACTGGATCAGCTTAAGATCATGGTGCACGTATTTCTGCAGTGTCAACACCGTGGTCTTAGCATGTGTTACGGACCCAATAGAATTCTGAGCGTATCCCAAAATGGACGTATGGCCCGAGCTGGCTCGTCACTCCATAGAGTGTTGTCCTGCCCAGCAGCCAGCGTCATATCTGAGCGGACCTTCATGCACAGCTGGAGGTGTCATTACAGACCAAACGCATCCGGCTTACACAGTTATTGTGGATAGTTTGACTTCATCAAGATGAATCAAGGCATGGATCTCTGATGATGTTGTGGCCCCAATTGCCGAGGTCACGATTAGTTGCGGTCTATTCACTTTCCTTTTCAAACAGAATTGTCCTCTTGAAAACTTTTTTTTTAAAATGATCTTTTTTACTGAATTTTTATTCTCTTTTCACTCTTTTATTACTCTTTTGATTGTGAGGAGACTGCTAAAAAACAGCAAGGTTTCATGGAAACACGTAATTCCATTTACTCACTCTTATCTTAAGAAGTTTTGCATTGCATTGGTTTTGTGGGTCATGTTGCATGTGAGATACAGCTATAATTATGGTCCTTTGGACAGAAATGGGCTTCTTAAGTGGCATATCTCCCTAAACAATTTTTAACAGTGGCTGAGAAGTCATATTTATAATTGTTTTGGGGTATGTAGTCTGTGAGAATTCAGCAATACTCATGGTCCTTTTGTAACAGAAATGTGGCTTCTATGTGGCATTTCTCTCACAATTTTTAACAGTGGCTGAGAAGTCATTTTTTATAATTTTTTTAGGGTTCATGCTGCTTTGAATGCAGCAATACTACAGGTCCTATTTTAAAAATATGATTGTTTCTAATATTTTTTTTTTTTTTAAAAAATTATTTTTTTTTTTTCTTGACATTTGTTCTTCCACATTGTCTAAAAGTGGCTTATGGTCATGTTTTGAATTTTTGGGGGCTTTTTGCTTGTGACATGCAGCTATACTTCAGTCCTTTTTCTAAAAAAAATGTTGTTTCTAACAAGACATTTGTTCTCACAAATTGTCCAAAAGTGGCTCTCTAGGGTCATGCTTTGAATTTTTGGGAGCATTTTGCTGTGACATGCAGCTATTATACAGGTTCCTATTCTAAAAAAATTGTTGTTTTAACAGACATTTGTTCTTCACAATTGTCAGTGGCTCAAGGGTCATGCTTTTAATTTTTTGGGGGCATTTTTGCGTGTGACATGCTGACTCTATACTACAGGTTCCTATTCATAAAATATGTTGTTTCTAACTCAGACATTTGTTCTTCACAATTGTCAAGAGTGACCTCAATGGTGATGGTGCTTGTCAGTAACAGGGAATAGGTAGGACACTGTTAATGGACACATATTGCAAATGACTTGTATTTGCAAGATCTTTAACATAGCTTATCAATCCCTGTATTGAGACAAACCATTTATATACAATGAAAAAAAAGAGAGACAAAGACATGGTGGGATTCCATCTATTTAAAAAATAGTGTTTTCTAGAAAGAAATAACTAATAAAAAAACTTGAATGTACAACAATAGCCTGGTTAAAGGTTCCCTGAATTGTACAAGAGAGTACAGGAAAACTTGACCAGATGTAGGTTTTCAGAGGGACATGGAGTATGGTGACGGACAGGAGAACAAAAGGACAGAGACAATTTCCTCCAGCACGTTGAGTTAAAATGAGAAAAGAATGACAAGTAAAAGGGCCCTGTGATGTAACAGGAGAGTTTAACCACCAGTATTTCCAAGTGAAGTCAATAAGGTCCGACACTAATACGGAAGGGGCAAGCGCTACCCAGGTCTTGAATGTTTGTACGGAGGAAGGTTGGAGTTCTCACACTTCCGCTTCCACACTCTGCTTCAGCACGACACCTGCGTGTTAATAGATGATGGACGCCAGCCTGGGCTCTCACCGCACCCACTGTAACTTGACCTGGGTCATGCTGTGGGGCACAGGACAGTTTTGTCAATGTCCTGTTTCAACTAAAATGGTGGTTGAAAGACTCCTTTTCCGGCACTTTGTAATATGGGGTCAGACAGGTTTCATGGTCATAATGTGGCCAGGACAGGGAAGTATAAATCTGTTCAACTAATTGGTGGTTGAAAGACTCCTTTTCCGGCACTTTTTAAATGTGGGGTGTCTGCGGTTTGGGGCTCATGCTGTGGACAGGACAGGTATAGTCTATGTCCCAGTGAAACTAAATCGGGTGTTGAAAGACTCCTTTTTCCGGCACTTTTTTAAATGTGTGGGGTCATGCAGGTTTGGGATATGCTGCGTTCCGAGGACAGGATATCAATGTCCAGTTCAAGTAACATGATGGTTCAAATCTTATGCCTTCTGTCACTTTTTAATTTGTGGGTGATGCAGGTTTAAGGGTCAGGGTTTTGTGGTATACAAGACAGGGGATAGTAAATCGGTCTGTGACTTTTTTTTTTCTGTGTGAATTTGATATAACATAAGTGTGTTGCCTAAGATGTAGCACGTATCATTTGACTTGTTGTGGATGTTAATTTCAGGCTTCTCCAGCCTTGTTTGGGTGTATTATGAAAGGTGTTGTTGCTCTCAATAGACTTTAATGGTAATTGAGCATAATCGTTGATCAATATCGAAAAACCTTTTATCGATAGCGGCCGAATATCGACTATCGATCGATCTCGATAGCCAACGCAATCGCTCAACACTAGTGATGAGTTTTTGCACAAAATAGATTCACTTAAAATTATTGCAATGCTATTTTACTGTCTATTGTTTTGCTTCTATCTAATAGCTATGCAACATAAAATCTTTCTAACTAAATAACAAATTCTTTATTATATGTTTTCTAAACTACTTCTGAAGAACATACTTTTCTGCTATGTTTGCTGTTCCTTTGATTTCTTGTCCAGTTTCTTATGCAGATGATAACCTGGAAGCTCCACAGTGTTCTTTCAAAAATGCTGAAGTGACAGAAAAGCAAGCATTTAAAACATTTGGGAGAAGATTAATTTAAGACAGGGTTTTTATGTGCCAGTCTAAACATGAAGCCCCAGCACATAGATGTTCCAAATTTATGAAGAAGTGTACACCTTGTAATACATTTGCTGCATTATTGGCTGTCCATTCACCCAAGTCTAAAATCTATAGCATCTATGAGCTGATGTACATTTCCACTACAATGTACACCAATTTCTGACATAAAATTTAACAGATATGTCCAGCTACAGGACTGCATTACCTCTTCTCTAAACCCTAACAACTTAAAAAAAATGAATTAGTACATGTTCCTTACAGAGTTCATGCATATGCCAAAACTATATGCAGGGAAGCTGTTTGGCTGTTCAAGAAGGCCATTATGGTCCACAGAGGAGCAGGGGAACCCCCTTGTGAGCCTTAAGGCATGACAGACCTGGGGCTGTTTTCTTAGAGAGTTTTCATACATGTGGCCCAATGTGCAAATTTACTGGCATGCTGTCCAACAAAAATAATGTTGTTGACCATATCCGAAATATGTATAAAAGATTTGAGGCAAAAACATGTGCACCATCCAGCATCCTCAACAATTTTGTTGGCGCCAAATCTTAGGGGGCATGTCGCAGCACATTCAGAAGATTAGACACATATATGAATGTTGCTTGACAGAATGTGTTGCAGAAATGGTGCAGTAATCCCTGCCATTTTCCAAGTGGTGAGTGTGAGAAAAAAAATTGTCTCAGGATACTTTTTTGTGCACATAAATGTGTCTCACAATGGGACAGCCATCTAAAAGATTCCAGTCATTTAATTTCCATTTTATCCAACTTGAGAGCTACAGACAACATAGTGTTTGTGATGTTAGATGTAGCTTCTCTGTACACGAATATCCAACATGACCTGGGCATTCAATGTGTCAAATTCTTTTTAGACCAAGATGCAACCATCACAGAAAAATACAAAATCTTTCTACTCAATGGTATAAGATTAGTTCTTGAAAACAATTTTTTCCAACATGAGGGCGCCACCTATTGGCAGACGAAGGGAACTGCGATGGGTGCCAAATTGGCACCAGCTTTTGCTAATTTATTTATGGGCGTCTTTGAAATAAAATGTATTCATACATACGTTAACTATGAATATATTTTATTATATAAGAGATTCATTGACGACCTGTTCATTATATGGCATGGACCCCAGGATTCTATACCACATTTTATTATGTATCTCAACAAAAATGACTTTGGTATTACTTTTACAGCACATTTTAATTCAAAAGAAATAGAGTTCCTCGACCTAAAGATTTCACATAAGGAGGGGAATTTTATTACGTCTAACTATTTTAAACAGGTAGATACTAATAGTTTCATTGACTTCACGAGCGCACATTACAAACCCTGGCTGACAAATATACCATATGGACAGATCAAAAGAATTCGTAGGAATTGTTCTGAAAATGATACGTTTCAAGAACAAGCTCAAATTCTGGAAAGTAGATTCAGGGAAAAGAAATACCCTGAAAAATTACTCCTGGATGCACACAAAAAAACAGAAAGCCTCACACAGAAAGATTGTCTGGATAAAAAATCAATAGACGTAAGTAAAGAAAAACACAATTTGAGCTGTGCTTTGGTTACACAATACAATACATCCCATAACAAAATTAAGTATATTTTATACAAACACTGGCATCTATTACAGCAGGAAGCAGTTTCTAAATCAATACACCTTTGGACCGTCCCAGGTGTGGAATACAGAAGGCACCTAACAAAAGAATACTAGCACCCAGCAAAGAAGAAACCCGTCAATTGAAAAAATAGGGTAATTACAATCTAATCCGAGTAGTATACAATGTAAATCCCCGGGGTGTCTGTCTGTAAAACATTGTCATAAACAGATTATATAGAATTCCGACATTGTACCAAAGAGAGATTTAAGATCAAACATACTTTATCATGCCAGTCAAAATTTGTTATTTATGTCATTACATACTCCTGTAAATTGCAGTATGTGTGACGTACCATATGTCCCTTAGAGTTAGACTAATGGGCATCAGATCAATTTTAAAGGAAAGGCGACCCAAAACAAAGTGTTGCACATCAACCTCAAAGAAAAACACAAACAAATTATGGGGACTGTATCGAATTCTCCCATTGATCATATCCAAGAGGATGCTTCCAATAGATTTCAGCAAATTACAGAGAAGAGTGTATTATACTGGATGAATACACTAGGACTATTCAACCGCAGTTGAATGAAATTAGAATTGGTTCGCTGAACGATTATGTGTAACATGAAAATGAATGTTTAGAGGTTTAGAGTCTGAAGTTATGTTGGCTCATGGAGAGCCATGGTGGCAGTTTTAGCAGGACATGATTATTGAGTGTGCATGCAGAAGGAGGAGTGGGTTTTTATGTGGATGCTCTGATGGCTTATTGGTGAGCACATGAATGGGGTGTTTACCTAACATGATAAAAGGAAGTAACTCAGACCACATGTGGATCGATACCTCTAAAGGCCTTGATGATGAGCCAGGATAGCGATGAAACATGTCGCGAGGTCAGATATGACGTTTTAAATATGTGAATTTCTCACCGCTGTCTACAAGTGTCACCTGCGCAGGGGTGTCCACAATGGGGGCCTTATTTATCTGTGTTTTCCCCCCCCCCCCCATGAGATTAGGACGACTGCCCAAGTAGTAGGCTGGGAACCCTTACTGGAGCTAGTACTTTGCTATAGATATAAGCTCTCCTGTTAATAGGTGTGTGCTCCACCAGACTTGATAGTTTAGAAAGGGATTTTTCCCTCTTTCAGAAGCAAAAAGGGTTAAATATGAGGTGAGAGATCAGGTATTTTTAAATAGTGATATAGAGGTTAAGAGGTTATATAAAATAAAAGTTACGTTTTAGTGTATGAACAGATATAGACTGATTAGAGTTTAAGTTTGCCTACGCAAAAAATAAAAATATGGAGGCAATGAGTGGCACGGAAAGGGGACTGAGGGAAAAGAGTTTTTAGTTTAGAAATTAACACTTCCCATATGTCAGACCAGCAGCACAACTAATGGAAATTTATCAAGCAGAAACCCCTAGAGAGGGTCCCCATGCTTGATGGAGTTTGAACAGGCTGCTAATGGCAGCCGAGGGTTCAAACTATGATGCTTTAACAAAAGTTAAGTTTGGGCTCCATAAGCTACACTAAAAATTCAGAGGAATGAGGAATTTTGGTTAGGTTGCGAATATGCAGTTAGGATTGGCTTTGACAAGAACTGGATGATCCCTCTCCTGGAAGATAAATATCAGTCTGAATGCTTCCCTAACTCACAATCTTTGTGTATTTAACCCTTTATTCTTCCTTAAGAATAGGAACTAGACTTCAAGCCTTTTATCACTCCCTACAGGGTCCATATGAGTTTAAAATGTAAGTGGAATGCAGCTCAACTCATATGGAGGCCAGGTATCTTATCTGATCTGGCACAAATCAAAATGTGGGAATACCTGTAGTCTCTTATGGAAAAGATCATCTTGTCCTTTTGGAATAAAATGAACTTATAGAGTTTATTGTTCATGTGCCAAATGAAAGGATCACCTGAACCATTGAGTAAAGCTGTCAGATCACCAGACCCGCCATTAGGGGGTACAGGGAGTACTCCCGTATGGGCCCGGGCATTCTGAGAATCAAGGGGGCCCCCGCCACGCAGGTAACCGCCCCCTTGCTTCATAGTAATGGCCTATGGCCTGGTTCTCTGTACCATGATGAGTGTCGCGCTGCGAAGCTGTTTGCTCTGGGGCCCGGCGACGCTGAGGGGGGCCTGCGCTGCGTTCCTGTCACAAGCTCCGCTTGATGAACATGCACCACTGCGCGCTGTGACCGGAGCAGCTGGGCCCGCCTCTTTCTCTGTGTGAGGAGGGGCCCGCGCGGCTCTGCGTCTGTGAAGGGCCGGCGCTATTTACTTACAGCTACAGCAGCCTCTGTCATCTCCTTCCAGGGTCTCCTGTGATTAGAGTCGGCCCCGCCCCTCTTTGCCTGTGGGTGGGGCTTCAATGACTCCTGCTGGCAGAGTGAGGAGTGACCGACTGTGATCACACAAGACGCTGGAGAACAGGAAGGAAGTGATAGAGCGACGCTGCTGCAGCTGTATGAAAAGAGCGCGGGCCCTCCTCATACTGAGGTAATGTGGGACTCCAGTAAAGCCCCCCCCCAGCCCCAGCGACACCCCCCCCCCCCCCTTTCCCGAGGCTGGTAGGCTCTGTGTGGTGAGGTGGGTCTGTTGTGTGTGACACTGGGGTGGGCTTTTATGTGTGTAGAGAGAGGGGGGGGGGAGGCTGGTGTTGTTTAGAGGCTGGGGGTGGGGAGCTGTATGTGTGTGAGAGAGGCTGGGGGGGGGGGAGGCTGTGTGTGTTTGAGAGGCTGGGGGTGGGGAGGCTGTGTGTGTTTGAGAGGCTGGGGTGGGGAGGCTGTGTGTGAGAGTGGCTGGGGGTGGGAGGCCTGTGTGTTAGAGGCTGGGGGTGGGGAGGCTGTGTGTGTGTGAGAGGCTGGGGTGGGGAGGCTGTTTGTGAGAGGCTGGGGGTGGGGAGGGTATGTGTAGAGCTGGGGGGGGGGAGGCTGTGTTGTGAGAGAGGCTGGGGGTGGGGAGGCTCTGTGTTGTGAGAGCTGGGGGTGGGGGGCTGTATGTGTGTGAGAGAGGCTGGGGGAGGCTGTGTGTTGTTGTGAGAGAGGATGGGGGTGGGGGGAGGCCCGTGTGTGTGGGGAGGCTGTGGGGGCTGTGTGTGTGAGAGGCTGGGGGAGGCTGGGTGTGTGTGAGAGGCTGGGGGGGGGAGGGGAGGCTGTGTGTGTGAAGAGGCTGGGGAGGCTGCGTGTGTGTGAGAGAGGGGGCTGGGGGGGCTGTGTGTTTTGAAGGCTGGGGGGCGGGTGTGTGAGGCCGGGGGGTAGCCTGTGGTGTGTAGAGGCTGGGGGAGGCTGTGTGTGTCGAGGTGGGGGGCTGTGTGTAAGTGGGGGCGGGCGATGGGATTGACAGAGGGTGGGGTTGACGTGGGGGATGGTCGATGGGGTTGGCAGAGGGTGGGGTTGACGCGGGGGCGGGGTGTGGGGTTGGCAGAGGTGGGTTGACGCGGGGTTGAGTGGGGGGGGGGGGCCAGATGTTCACCTGATGGGCCCCAAAATTTCTGATGGCGGCCCTGGGTTGACATCATCATGCCTTTCCCCACAGTGTGCTCACTCTAGTGAAATAAAGGTCGGTTTATGGAAAGGGCTGTGAGCAGCTACAATATAGCTGAGTGGTTAGCACTTCTGTCTTCCAACAAAGGGGTTCTAGGTTCAGATCCCTGCAGAAACAAAACGTGGTTTAATGCACATACCTGATTGAGGTTTTACTTTTATTTATTTGCACTGTTTTACTAATTACTAAAAAGTTGAATAAGTGCTCAGCATTGAATGCCTATGATAACTAAGCAGAGAATAATCTGACAGTAGCTGCCTGAGAGCAAAGGTGATGGCGGAGCATGTGCAGCAAGACTGACTCTCATTACTGGTCGTATCCCCTGGAGACGAGCTGTACACTTTGGATCAGTAAGGTAACAGCTGAAACAAAATGGTACAGAATATTTAATAATGATGAATGATGAAAATATCTAGTATTTCAATTGCAAGTTTCCCACGTCAATTTTACTTTGTGGCAAAACCCCTTTAAGCTAGACAGGTTTTTACTCCTTAGAGTTTTGTGTACTGCAGATTTTACATCTCCTGCAGTAATGTCAGGAATAGCCGAGCTGATATGCCAATCACTGCTATAGACTAACCCACAACATTTTTCCTTTGTGGTTTTGCTTTTAAACTATATGATGGAAAATAAAGTGTTTACATATTTTTGCTGACTTCTATGCCTTATACCTTTTGGGCTGGTTCAACCTTTTGCTACTAACCCACAACCTGACCAGGAAATGTGAGTCTGAAGCTGCCTGTAAAACTGCATGGTGAGAAAACTTCTTTTAACAAAAGATGCAGAAAAGTATAGGCAGAGTATCACATAACAGAAATGCAGACACCTTTTTAGCGTTGTATGTAACACCACAACTAAATTACATGCAGATCACTATGTCTCAGGAGTCCATAAAAAATCCTGCTTGGTCCAATTCAGATCGGTTTTCTTGAAGATACCAACTGGTACAACAAAAAACACAGGCACAGCCCAAGATGGGGGGTTTAGAACATTAGATACCAAGATGTGGAGCTTTAATTAATATAATACTTTATTAGTCCGGACGAAAGTCACTTTGCCAGCACAGACATCAGGGCGGTAGCATCCCAAGATAGCAGCCAGCAATAGGTATCAGAATATATTCCTTCTTGCATACTTAATGGAGATTGTAAGCCCTCGCGGGCAGGGTCCTCTTTCCTCTCTGTTTCAGTCACTAGTTATTTTTGTCACCATTGTAATTGTTCCACATTTGTTATGTATGTAATTCCCCTTAAATGTACAGCGCCCTGGAATCAATGGCGCTCTAAAATAAATAATAATAATAATAATATTTGTGGTTGCACTTTCTTAATATATTTATTTACGAGGAGTATTAGATATTGATTTGATTGTATATGTAATATTTTCAGATTATCAGTTGCACATGCACTGGCACTTTATTTTTTTGGTACTAAAAAACACACATTACCTGCTGAGTTAGTATACTTTTTTTTTTTGTATACCTTGTGACTGTGATTGCGGCTTTTTCCTGGTGTGACCCGTCTCTGTATTTAATATTTGAAACATTGCATTAATAAAACTGAGATATTTTTAAAGCTGTTTGACGTGATATTTATTGTTTTTGTATTCATTTACTGTATATAGCACTGTCATAATCCACAGAGAGTGTCATCATTCACATTGATCTCTGTCTGTTAGGAATCCTAATCTAAATTCCATATTAAGTTATCAGTGTGTTTTAGAGGACACCCGTCCAAACATGGGAAGAATATAGAAATGTTATGCAGATGTTGTCCTGACCAGATTTTATCCAAGGATCAAAACCAACTATAATGTTAAAGCAAAGTCTACAGTTTGTATTATTTTTATTTTATTAGTTGTATTTATTTGATGTGCCATTGCAGCTTATATTTTTGCAAATATTACAACCAGATTCAACACATACCATCACTTTGCTGGTATTGGAACATGCACAAAAAGGGGTCCAGAAAAGGGGTTTTATCAGAAATATAGCAGCAGGTTGTATTTCATTAAAAAGACAGGACATTTGATGCCCACTTGAAGCATTTATAGGTGGGAATGCCCTAAAAGGTATCTTATTTGTGATTTTCTACTTAAAGAGGTTGTCTCACTACAAGGATTGCTTTTTATGTTAAAGGTATTGCTAAAACAATTCACTTTTCAATATATGTCCATTACCAGTGTCCTACCTATTCCTAGATATCCCCTCTTGTATGGACTGCATCGGCTCCTCAGGTCGCTACAGCTACAGGCCTGTTTGATCTCTGCCGATAGGCTGCCAGCACTGGTTGCTATAGCTACAGACCTGGCTTCTACTGCAGCCTAGTGGAAGCCAGTAAAGATGCCCCTGAATTCAAAATTAAACCAAGATGAAGATGAATCAATGTAGTGAGACAACCCCTTTAATTGTTTTTGGGATTGAGCGAAGATCTTCTGCTTTGGGTGAAGGTATCACCATTTCTCTCCCAAATTCAGAGAGTTCCATTTTTATAACACACTGCCTTTATGTGTTTCATGGTAATTTACGTCTTCTCCATCGTCTATGCATTAGCAATGGTACACATAGTTCTATTCATGTTTCGACTAGCCCAGAGGGGAAACCCCTGATAAGCCACTGGGCATGGTGGGCCCTTTGGCATGGTAGGCCTGGAACCATTGTTTTAGAATATAGTGCTTTGCCAACAATAGAATTGGACTGATGTGCCTAGGATCTACTAGACATAACCGTACATGACTATGCCTCTTTATTAGTCCCCAGCACCACCGCCATCGCCAAGATCCCAAGCCAATAGCTTAGCAATCGGTATCGACTTGGGTCCTTAACGATCGGCGGCATATGGCAATTCTGGAAGAGATCTCAGGGGAAACAAACTATATATTATAACTAAAACTCAGATTTAAAATGCCAGGAGCCTATGTTCCCTTTTTGTTTCTTTACATGGTAGAGCTCAGAACAACTAAGAGGGACTTTGGGCAGCTTGCTCCTAACCTCTTAAAATGATTAATGTACAGTACTTAACATGGTATGTTAAGTTGTACACCTGGGACAGAGGGGAAGATGATTCCTGGGAATAGTTTTAATAATTTATGCAAAATCTGTTTGCAAACATGGCAGCTTCCACAGAATAGAATAGGGTCAAATTCTAGAAAAACAAAAAATATTATTTATGAACTTAAAGGTTTTTTTTAACATGTAGAGAACAGTAAATGAAGACTTTTTCTAAATACATTGGTCTTTTGATATTGCTCTGGTCAGGAGATAAGAGAGATTGTATCTGCTCTGACTGCACAGAAGTTCCTCTGGTTGGCATCCTGCTTCCTCTTCCTGAATAGACAGAGAGTGATGTCACCATGGTCAGAGGGAGCAGAGACTGTCTAGGTATAAGACTTTCTTTGTTGCACATAGCAACCAATCAGAGATTCCCTTTCATTTCATAAAATGCTCTGAAAAAATGAAAGAGGAACTCTGGCTGCTGTGGGCAACAAAGAAAGTCTTAGGCCTAGACAGTTCCAGTGAACTGATGAAGTGTCTGGTGTTAGACACGAAACGCGTCTTCCTCTGTATGCAAATAAAACTATAATCCTTTAGTACAATAAGTACAGTCCTGCGCAGCCTTTCTGGCTCAGATTTAGCCAAGGGGAAGAAATATTTTACCCATCGTGCAAGAATCTTATGTCTTTGTAATGTCTCAGCTAGTTACAAAGAAGCTAAATATGATAATCACTGCTATAAAACCACCCAAAGGCAGACAAGGCAGCATGAATATGAAGCTGCTTGTGATTCTGTGAAACAGCATGGTGAGACAACCTCTTTAAGTGCCTATACATGGCCACTTTCAATGGCTAAGCTGACAAGAAGACCAGCAACATTTTATGGTTCACATTAGGCGTGTTTTCTTGACTACACTTCAGCGTTACAGGTCGGCTCATAGCTAGCTACAAGCCAACTTACACAATGAGGAGAGCAGCACTTGCAGCTCCCTATTCCCTTCTATGGGAGTACCGAATATAGCCAAGCACATTCACTCAGCTATATTTGGAATTCCCATAGAAATGAATGGTCAGGATGGCTGCAATCGCCACCCATCTCATTCTATAACGCCTCATAGCTAGCTATGAGCTGACCTGTAATGTGGAAATTGTGGGAAGTACTCTTTTTGCACAGATCATACAGACAGCATGATGGATGTTTATTTCTTTCCTTTTCTCCACTGATTTCAAGTCTTTTCTTACTAGGTAGAACAGTGAACTAGACGACACGACTCTTCCTGCCAAAATAAAATCCACACCATAATAATAGTAAAGAAATAATAATTGTAACATTTTTATATTCTTTTTGAACACCACATGCATGGAGGTAATTTCTCCTAGACAAATTACTTCTAGAGAAGAATATTGCCATACACCTAACCAGACCTGGACTGGCCCACAGAGGAGTAGGGGGAACCCCCGGTGGGCCCCTTTTAGGCAGAAATGCAGAGAAAAAAGGGGCAGAAAGCAAGAGGCTAAGTGCAAGAGTCATGTAGAGTCCTGTGGTTTCTGGTCAGATTATCAGTGGATTCAGTATTTAGAATCTGCCGAAAAGCCGACTGTAACCAGTGCCCCATAGACAGCAATTGAAAATCCGTGCTGTAGTCTACACAGCACGGATTTTCTATTGTGGGATTTCTAAAGCACCAGCCTCCATCTGAATATAGAATATGTTCTATCTTATAACAGATTCCAGTGCACTTCTATGTACTGGACAAACTGAAATCCAAAAACCGACCAGGTTTTTTTGCACAAACCCGTGCCAAAAAACGCTGAACGGCAAAGTTAAAATACCATCAGATTTCCGTCACATTTTAACTAATGTTGTGTAGACATAGCCTTATTCCCGCTTTCATATAAAAATACAGCTTAAATATGGATCACTTACTTTATTAATTGTATCTGTTTTTGCTCTGCATTGTTATGAGTTGTATATTTTTTTCTTATACTTGTTCTATAGGCTAAAAATTGTATCAATATGAATCTTTTGTAACATGCTTAGTAAAAAAAACATGTGTCATATACATAAAAAACCATGTCTGAAACATGTGAATACATTTATATGTATTGGCAATCAAAAAATTAAAGACCCATATAGACCCATATAGATCCAATTTATGGAAGTGTGAATGAGTCCTTAACCCCTTAACGACCGCCCACTGACTTTTGGCATCAGCTGGTGCGGGTCGTTCGTCTACAGCGACGTCTTTTGGCGTCGCTGTAGACTTCGGGGTTTGCGGTGCCCGGCGCCGCAACTCCTGGGATGGCTGTACATACACAGCCCCGATAGAGATCGAATCGGGAAAACTGAACCGTCTTAATTTGAGGGCGTGCTTTAAAGACGCATTTAATGGGACCCCTCTCTGTGGTATCGGAACACCTGGTCCCCAACTCCGGGGGATCGGGGCTGTACTACAACCCCCGATCCCAGAGCATTCCTCAGCAGGGGAGCGGGGAAAACCTCCGCAACCCGTGCTTTAACCCTTTGATTGGGGGGTGCGTTCCCGCACGAAAAAAAGGGCCCCCCCTGCTCTGTCGGGTGATCAAAACCCCCCGGTGACCCGACAGAAGCCCGGGGAAAAAGGCTGCCCCAGTCAGCTCTGGGGACCTAGAGTGGCCCAAAGCTGTCTGTGTATCAAGCCAGTGATCAGGACGCACTGTGTGTGTCCTGGTCACTGCCTGAGTCAGACTGACACAGATTATAATGTATTAACATATATGAATATGCTAATACATTACTAAGTGTTAAAAAATAAATAAAAAAAATGTAAAACAGTTCTCGCTTCAGGGAATTTTAATAAAGTAAAAAAAAACACATAAAAAGTGTAAAAAAAAGGAATAAAAAAATAAAGAATAAAATAAAAATAAATATTTAATAAAAAATAATTGTGCATAAATTACACACACAAAAAACCTACACATATTAGGTATCCACATGGCCATAATAACCTGTAGAATTAATCTAACAAGTTATTAAGTGTGAAATATAAACGGTGTAAAAAATATGTAAAAAAACTAAAAATAATTTTTTAAAAATTAAAAAAATATTCTGCAATTATTTATAAGTGAACTTAAACTATTCCCCCATAAAGTACAACTTGTCTCGACTAAAACGAGGCCTCATCCAACTGCGTCACTGAAAAAATAAAAAAGTTACAACTGTTGAAACGCAGAGAGGCAAAAACTAAAAAAAAAACGTTCTGGTCATTAACTACTTTTCAGGCCTGGAAGTTAAGCGGTTAAGCTTGGACCACACTGAAACTTTTTGTAGCTCTGCTGATTAACTTTAGCTATGGAGCAACAGCTGCAGTCCAAAATATTACACAGCGTTGTATGCCACTCTTGTGGACTGCAGCGGTCAATCAATAGTTCAAATCAATCTGTAGCACTATGGAATATGGCTGTATAGCCTTAGTGCCTTCTTGGAAATCCACTGTAATATAAAGACTCTTAATTTATTGACATGATTATGTTTCCTGCCTGGTGATTATATGTGACTTTATTTCAAATGCATCATAGGAGGAAAAAAAAAGTACTGGTCATATATCAAATGTGGAAAAAGAAAGAACTGGAAAAGATATACTAGCATGTATGTCCAAACGGTTAGCAGATGTAACTGTACCAGACATTGGTGACAAGATTGGCACAAATTTCTGAAGTGTCCTAAAAAGTGTTTATAAATGTGTTCTTTATATAATTGCTAACCCCCCACTTTCTGTCATACACATTTCTGTCACTCCCTGCACTCGGGCACTCACAGGCACTTATCTGTATATAGATGTACTGTATGGTGGCAGGTTCATCCAGTTTTATATAACCCCCCTCCCCCCCTATCTATGAAATATGACTTGATCATTATGTAAACAAAGCACTTCTCAGCCGTCATCTCATCCATACACCCTCAGAGATTGTAAGCTCTTGTGAGAAGGGCCCTCAAATCTTGGGCGACATGTATGAAGGGGTCAGTTTTATTATACTGGCGTTAAGTGCGCCAAAAGTGATTAGTCTGCCTAATTTTCCTACGTACAGCACATTGAATGAACATGTTTGGCGCATTGTGCACCCGGCCCGACACTTTGTAATGCGTCAAAGATGTGGGGTCGTTCTGGAGGCATCGCACCACATTTCAACTATTAGAGATATTTATGAATGTGGCTCGGCAAAACTAGGCACATTATTGCTCGAACAGGCAGACCTATTTCAATGTGGTCTGCCTGAACCTGAGTTGTTGTAACGGAACTAGATTTGCCATTAGGGCAAAAAATGTCCCTTATTTCTCAACTTAAACCATTACAATAATAAAAAGTCATTTATGCTAATAATCAAAATATATAAGATTTAATTATAAAAATGTCATAATAAATTATATAATATAAAATTAATATAAAATTATATAAGATCCCAAAAACATAAAACTATCTCCTATAAAATGTATTTAAGATTTCTATAATCTAAAATGAATTTAAAATTAAATATAAATTAATTGAACAAATACAGCATCTACCATAAATCGTGTTCTCAATCGTGTATTTACAGATCTAGCGTAGTGTTTTCAGTGATTACAAACACATGAAAACAGGCTAGAAATAAAAGTAAAACCTGTGGTGTTCCTACTATTACTGTATATAATATACATGTTTGGTACATTACTAGTGCCACAGATGTGAGGCGTCTTGAACCTTAGGCGCCATTTATGACCACACATTCACCACTTTCATAAATTCAGGCGTATTTTACACAGGAAAAAAGACACGAGGCGCCAAGTTTCATACATGTCACCTCTCGTGTCTGATCTATAAGTAGTTTCTTACTGTGTAATATGTTTGTTTTTTGTCTGTGCTTATACCGTCTAAATTGTAAAGTGCTGCGGAATATGTTGGCGCTATATAAATAAAGATTATTAGTGTATCTTTTCCATATATATTATACTGTTTGTGAATACATGTATAGAGAGAAAGAGAGGGAGGGAGAGAGTTAACAGCGCTTGAAAGGTAAGTCAAAATAATAAAAAATTTATTATACTGTATATATATATATATATACACATATATATGCGCATGTATAAATATGTGAATTTATTATACTGTCTGTATATGTTATACTATCTGTACATATATACGCATGTCTGTCGGTATGTGCTACTGTTGGAAAAACAGCATAATGACTACATATGTGTGAAGTCTGAGCTTCATATAGTGGAATGTATAGTATGACCCCACAGATTTATATTACAACATTGAACATGAACCCCACAGCAGGGTATATATATATATATATATATATATATATATATATATATATATATATATATATATATATTATATATAATATATTATATACATATACACACACACTTGTCCCCAATGAGTTTTGTATTATTAGACAGAATTATTAGATTCAGATTAATAGTTTATATTAATAAAAATAACTCAGCTGCATGTTTAAACACAAGGATATTCAGATAGTTGCAAATGCAAATGCCCCAACTGTAGAAAAAACATTTCCTGCTCTCAATAAAATTCTGATATGATCTCAATTTCTATGGCTGATTGGATCACAAGATTTTTAGGATCGTTCCACACATAACATTTTTTTGGGGGCGGGGAACTGTCTTCCAAAGCTGCTTTTCATCATTTTATGTGAAAAACCACTGCAGCCAGATATGAGCAAAAAGTCAATATGGAAATATTAAATGCATTCCAAAGATTGCATTTTTTTTTTTTTTTTGTGACGTTTTCTTCACTTTCGGTGACTTTTATGTTACATGGCTTTAAAAGAATACACTATTTTTAAGGCAGTTTGTGCAGTTTGGCATTGTTAGATCTTTGTTGGTTATTTGCTCTTGCTTACATAATACATGTATAAATGTGTGTTGCCTTTTTGTGTTGTGTTCTTGTGTGGTGTTTCTAACATTACAAATCATGTGATTCTAAGAGCAGTTGTTGCATCACATGATCTATAAATCACATGATTTGTTATTGCAAAAACAGCACAGAAAAACAACACACAAAATGTAGATATTAGACAAATTATTTGAAATGACTGGAACAAAAAACACCAGAAAAAAATGCATGTTACATAACAAATTCTGACTTTTTAGATACTTAAAAAAAAAAAAAAAAAAAGCTATGTATGAAAGCCTAACCTTACATTTTTCTTGGAGCTTTCAGGTTTGACAATGAGCTGCACATTTTTTACAACATATTTTTGTGGTCTTGTTTATACAGATATTTTTTTTACATTTCTTTCCAAGTTCTTCTGAGAACACTATTGAAAAACAGCTGCAAATTTGCCGTACTTTGAGGGAAAAAAAACATGGATCAAAAAAAATGACAAAAAAATGAAGCAACAAAACATTCCTTTGTTTAAAAAAATAGTGAAAAAAGCGTACAAAAAAAACACAAAAACAGTGTTCATATGAAAATGCTATGAAACCCGTCTGATATGGTTTCATACAGACCATGCATTTGAAAAATCCCATGCAGTTTTTAGAGCAAAAGTGGATGCATAGGGGATGGGACATACAAGGGAAGGACATTCATTACTACCTGCTGGATCAACTTCTTGGTTTGTTTAGAAATAAACTGCATCAAAATTGCAGTGTCATTTTTTATTTTTTTTTTTTAAACCCTGTGTGTAAAACCACTCTTACACATCATTTTAGTCCTAATGAATCTGTGATTTTTCCCATTCACTGTAATATCCTGTAATACCTCTATAATCTGCAACATCCTTGTATCTGGTATGAAGAGACATAAAGAACCGTTTTAGTCGCTCCTGCAAACTACAAGCATCCGTTATCATTTACATTGTGAGTGTGTAATATAAGACGTTTCTGCCCCCTTCTCTTGTAAGCAAACTCCATACTTACCTGTGCCTTCTTGGTAGATACAGACATGGGTGACACAGGTTGCTGGTTGCTTAGCTGGAGATGCCAGAGGAGGAGGCTTCCAGCATGGCACAATGCACAGCTTACACCTGGCACCGCTTGCAGCCCTCCTGGTGCCCATCCATGGTCTGGAGTTTTGCATTTCCTTTTGCATTCTTCTTTTTGTTACTTATTGCAGATAAAATGATCTCTTGTGGAATGTGACTAATCCTTTTAGCTTCATGTCAACAGCGGCTGCAAAAAAAGAATCCGATCTTTTAAATCAGAGATCAGAAGTCTATTGGAGGGAGATTTGTCATTTACATGACCTTTACTTACATGAATTAATCCCTGTTAACCTGCATTGAAAATATTGTCAGGCCCCTTTAATCTTGAGTCCTTTTGATTTATAAGAATTTTGGGGGGGAATGGTCAGTGCACTTCAGAAACACATGTATATGTGTAAATCAAGGCCAGAGAGGGCAGTGCCAAGCGGCTGCTGGGTACACATGTAACGAGAAATCACTCACCTTCTACAAAGCTTTCCTTCTGTGCCTTCTGCTTGTCCTTGTTTACTCATTAGGAAAAGAACTGGTTTTGTGCTAAATGACACCATCTGTTTTGCTTTAAGGCACAGCAGTCTGCCCCCTATTGAATACCAGTGTAATAACAACCTGTAGACTACAAAGCGACACATACTGACACGATTGGGAGAAAAGGATGTTTCTGGAGACCACAATGTGACTGCGAGCCACGTCCAAAGCTTCTCGAAAGCTGTAGTAACAAGGTCAAGGCTCATTCTGGAGACATTATAATGTCTACTACTAGGTAATAGCCCCTGATTTATAATCAATAGTTGAGAGGAGAATACCTCCTGATTTACTTACCTGCACCCTGTATCATTTTCCTGCACCCTGTATAACTTACCTGCACCCTGTATCACTTACCTGCACCCTGTATAACATACCTGCACACTGTATTACTTACCTGCACCCTGTATAACATACCTGCCCCTGTATAACATACCTGCACCCTGTATAACTTACCTGCACCCTATATGACTTACCTGCACCCTATATCACTTACCTGCCCCTGTATAACTTACCTGCACCCTATATAACTTACCTGCACCCTGTATCACTTACCTTCCCCTGTATAACTTACCTGCACCCTACATAACTTACCTGCACCCTATATCACTTACCTGCCCCTGTATAACTTACCTGCACCCTGTATAACTTACCTGCACCCTGTATCACTTACCTGCACCCTGTATCACTTATCTGCACCCTTTATCACTTACCTGCACCCTGTATAACTTACCTGCACCCTGTATAGCTTACCTGCACCCTGTATCACTTACCTGCACCCTGTATCACTTACCTGCACCCTGTATCACTTATCTGCACTCTGTATCACTTACCTGCACCCTGTATAACTTACCTGCACCCTGTATCACTTATCTGCACCCTATATCACTTACCTGCACCCTGTATAACTTACCTGCACCCTGTATCACTTACCTGCACTCTGTATCACTTACCTGCACCCTATATCACTTACCTGCACCCTGTATCACTTACCTGCACCCTGTATCACTTACCTGCACCCTGTATAACTTACCTGCACCCTGTATCACTTACCTGCACCCTGTATCACTTACCTGCACCCTGTATCACTTACCTGCACCCTGTATCACTTACCTGCACCCTGTATCACTTACCTGCACCCTGTATCACTTATCTGCACCCTGTATCACTTACCTGCACCCTATATCACTTACCTGCACCCTGTATCACTTACCTGCACCCTGTATCACTTACCTGCACCCTGTATCACTTACCTGCACCCTGTATCACTTACCTGCACCCTGTATAACTTACCTGCACCCTGTATCACTTACCTGCACCCTGTATCACTTACCTGCACCCTATGTAATTTACCTGCACCCTATATCACTTACCTGCACCCTGTATCACTTACCTGCACCCTATGTAATTTACCTGCACCCTATATCACTTACCTGCACCCTGTATCACTTACCTGCACCCTATGTAATTTACCTGCACCCTATATCACTTACCTGCACCCTGTATCACTTACCTGCACCCTATGTAATTTACCTACACCCTTGTGTACATCTCTACACACACGAGTATAAATAATCTGATAACTTTACTGACCACGCTACTATTCTTCATGTGGAGAGCATGGATGCCACTAATACTTGTAGTAACGATGGTGGCTTTTCTTTCGTTTTGTCTTTTACCCGCATTTCCTATTAATTCTTTGACCATTTTTTTCTTGATATGTTAAAAAGGAAAAATTCTTGAATGAAAAATAAATATACGATGAAAAGACTGGAGAGTGGAAGACTGGTTTGATTTTGTAGTGGTCATGATGTGTGCGCTGAGGGTCAGAAGGTTGGCGTCTGATGTTTTAGCTTTGTTTCTTTTGTTTGCTTTGTTACTTTAAAATAAAATAAAACTATTACAATTCATATAAATAAATGTATATTCTGATCACATGTTACACAGTGTATATAAGGGTAAACAACACACTCCTAAATATGGATACAGTCGGACTGATCGATAATAATCGCACAACCTGAAGATGTGAACGATGCACACCCATTTATATCTATATCCATAGTTTGACAGTTTGTATATATACACATATTATATATATATATATATAAAATTTAAAATATATAAAAAATATAAATATATATAATATATATACATATAATTAAATTAAACATTATATATATATTCAAATATATATATAAAATACATAACAATAATAATACATACATATATACTATATATATATATTATTAAATATAATATACATAAAATATATAAAAATATATTTATAATATATATAAAAACATGATACCTATAAATATATATATATATATTTATATATATAAAAAATATATAAATATATATATATAATATATATATAATATATACTACACACATATAAACATACATCCCTATATATATTATGTATATATAATATTATATAAAAACATACTATATACACACCATATATTAATGTTTATGTGGTTTTATTTTATATTTTATATACAAAAATATTTTTAAACATGCATACCTATAAATATATATATATATATATATATATATATATACTACACACATATATAAACATACATCCCTATATAAAATATATATATATATAAATATATAAATATATATATAAAAAAACACATACTATATAAAAAATATATATATAAGGGATGTATGTTTATAAGTGTGCAGTATATAAATATAAAATAAAATATATATATATATATATGGTATCATTTTTATACATATATATGTGTGTATAATATGTCATATATACATATATATATATATATATATAATATTTATAGGTAAGTATGTTTAACTATATATATATATATATAACTATATATATTTATAAATATAATATAATACACCCACATTATACAAATAAATAAACATACATATATCGTTATATTATAAATCATATCAAATATAACATATAATTATATTACAATATAACAACAATAAAAATTGATCAAATAGTAGTAACACTAGAATGTCGCTTTTTCAGAAAATTATTTTCCATATAACAAATAAAAATAACAAAAATAATCGTTACGACTCAATCGTCCTATTGACAGTACGAGAAAATACAGGCAGGAGGTGATTATGTGTCAGATTTTTTATTTTTAGAAATGTGCAGTTTCTAACAGAATTGCTATAAGGTAGAAGTAGAAGGAGCGATCGTCTGCAGAGCAGGAACCCCGCTTGTCTGTGCCCCCGGGTCGGTGAGTGCGGGGTTTAGTATTTGTAATGACCATCTTTCTGTATGGATAGAATAAGGCTGCGAGCTTTTACCGAAGAAACATCTGTTCTATAAAGAAGCCCCGGAGGATAATACGCCATCTATTTATGTATCTTCTATTTCCCGTCGCCAATATTTACACACATCTCGCTTCCCTCTCTCCAGGTGTTATCGATGCCTATAACAGAACTAATCCTTGTATTTGCTTTAATCAGTCTGTGTATAAAAATGCAGAAAAGCTCGTATCCTGTACATTGTATAACTACGACTATGTGGAATTGTGCGTCTATATCTGTACTGTTATTATTGGTAAACATTATGAGATGACAATAATTAGAGTTTATTGTGTTTAAAAGCGTTTTTTAGAAGTAGAAAAAATAGCAATGGCCCAAATAAAAACAGAAGAAAAACAATAAGGGAGCGCAATAATAATAGTGACAAATACAAAGGTGCAACCAGATGTATTTATCAGCAAAGTCTGTACAAGGAAAATGTCCAACAACATGTGTATAAATATAAACACTGTATCAATATAGAATCATACATATTTAGCAGCATGCCCTTTCATTAGAGATTTTATGAATTAATTCATTTTTTTTTTTAACCATGGTCTCGAATGAGCAGCTAAACACGTAGTATCGTTCTTCAGCATATTGAGTGTCCTCTCTGGGGTGTAATAAGCCTCCAGTAGTTTCACGCATAATAAACAATTCTTTAAATGGTCATTTCCAGATCTTGGTAGTGACATGATGACTGTATATTTAATGTGAATTTCATAGAACCAAGGGAGAAGGGCAGTCTTGATTGGCAGATACTTCCACGTAGAGCACATTTCTTTGTCACCCTTAACAGTTGTAAAATCTCCATTACAAGTTCATAAAATGAAAGACTCCTCATTGTTTCTCTTAGAAATATAATATATAGATAAATAGATAGATAGATAAGAAGAGAGAGAAATAGAGGTAGGTAGGTAGATAGATAGAGAAATAGATAGATAAAGGGGGAAAAGATAATAGATTTGATAGATAGATAGATGATATAGATAGATAGATAGATAGATAGATATATAGATAGATAGATTAGATAAAGGGAAGACTAATAGAGAGATAGATAGATAGATAGATAGATAGATAGATAATATACAGATGATAGATAGATAGATAGATAGATAGATAGATAGATAGATTAGATAAAGGTAATACTAATAGAGAGATAGATAGATAGATAGATAGATAGATAGATAGATAGATAGATAGATAGATAATATACAGATGATAGATAGATAGATAGATAGATAGATAGATAGATAGATAGATAAAGGAAAGGTAGATAGATAGATAGATAAAGGAAAGGTAGATAGATAGATAGATAGATAGATAGATAGATAGATAAAGGGTAGATAGATAGATAGATAGATAGATAGATAGATAGATTAGATAAAGGGAAGACTAATAGATAGATAGATAGATAGATAGATAGATAGATAGATAGATAGATAGATAGATAGATAGATAGATAGATAATATACAGATGATAGATAGATAGACAGATAAAGGAAAGGTAGATAAATAGATAGATACAGGGTAGATAGATAGATAGATAGATAGATACATAGATACATAGATACATAGATACATAGATACATAGATAGATTAGATAAAGGGAAGACTAATAAATAGATAGATAGATAGATAGTATACAGATGATAGATAGATAGATAGATAGATAGATAGATAGATAAGAAGAGAGAGAAATAGAGGTAGGTAGGTAGATAGATAGATACATAGATAAATAGATAGATAAAGGGAAGGTAGGTAGATAGATAGATAAATGGAAGACTAATAATAGATAGATAGATAGATAGTATACAGATGATTGATAAATAGATAGATAAGAAGAGAGAGAAATAGAGGTAGGTAGGCAGATAGATAGATAGATAAATAGATAGATAGATAGATAGATAGATAAATAGATAGATAAAGGGAAGGTAGGTAGATAGATAGATAAAGGGAAGAATATTAGATAGATAGATCGATAGATAGAAAGATAGATAATATACAGATTAAAGATAGATAGATAGATAGGACAGTTTATATGAAATAAATAAATATGGCAAATAATAAATGTATACTACATCTGTGCATTAATGATATATTGGTAAAATAAATGTTTATTACATTATCATTGTATTTCATGCAACGGAGCCAGAAAATAAAGTCATTAGAAAATAAGGTAGATAGATTTTAGAGGACAGAATAATAGTGATTTTAAATAGACCATTACCTCTATTAGAGCACAAGTAGTAATGTAGCACTGCTGCCTTTTTCTTATAATTTAGTACCGACTGCTCAAAGAAGTGCCAGCTAAGGATCAGCAGGCAAAAAACTGTTTTCATCATGAGCTCTTCCTACTACATTGAACCAAAAATGTATTCATAAGAGTCAACACTGGTCACTGAAAGAGAATTGCTGCCTGCCTCACTGTTCATAGACAGACTATAGACTAAGATCCCATAGACAGAAAGGACAAAGCTAGTACCCAGAGGATGTACACATTTTAATGCTCTAAGCTGTGTCAGTGTTATATAGTCTACAGCAGAGTATCAAGGGGGCTCTTCTACACAGAGACTCCTACAACATGAGACAGCTACAGGACACAGGAGGGACTCAGCAATGGATTGGACCAGCGTTCATGTCTGTGAAGGCTGCTGAAGCTGTGCATTCAAAAAAAGACATAGACTAAAACAGTGTTAGTAGTATTTTAATCATTACCACATTTCTTGAATTTGACAGTTATTAATTAGCCATAAAACCTATGTGAATAAGTTATGGCGTCCTCATATTTAAAGGCATGGTCTGCATTTGTCAATCCATCTTAAGTTTAAAGGGTGCCCCAGAAAATTAGCTGATCACAGGGTGTTCAGTTCTGGGACCCCAGTAATCCTCTATAATTTGAGAGGCAATCCTATAGCAAGCCCTGATTACTCTCACTGCGCCAAAACACGAAAAAAGGAAGTATTTTGCCATTTACATTAACATCAATGGATTTGCTGGGTAATGCATGGACATGCTGAGTCCTCCATAGCAAGCCATTTGTAACTAACAGAGAGGCTTGAACAGGACAACTTCTCTCTTTTTTAGCTAAACCTCCTGTAGTTAGATATCAGTTTTAGGCCACTCTTCTTTGGAGAACTGTTCTCATTCAGACATAGTGGTTTAGACATAAACTGCTCCTTCCTTCCATAGCCTCCCTGCTGTGTGGAAGTCAGGGCTTGGACTGGTTCAGCCCAAAAAGTTTATTTTGGTTTTTTTTATCTGTCATTCAAATGAAGAATTGTGTTTTTCATCAATGTCTAGCTACTTAACTAATGGAGAGTTAATAATACGTCTTCTTAAGAATTTGATGGTATAGTGGAGAGTTCATGGTGTCTCCATTTTTCTTCAATAATGGTAATCAACATAAAACATTCCCACATCATCACAATCCGACCACCACGTCCGGCAGGAGATCTGAATGTTAGTGCTTTGTTTATGGTGCATGTTATCACATGGATCCATGGTGTGAGCTGTTTTGCATTTTTATGCACTTGTAGGAATCTCTATTTTACCTGCTCTCTTTTTTTCTATTATAGCTGAGGTTATGGCGGGCTGCATGGATTCAGAAGATTAGTTTTAGTTTTAACAAAACATGACTAGTTTTATATATATATAATTATATAGGACAAGGAGGCTTAAATACAAAAGAGCTACCAAAGCAGTCCAAAATTCAATTTGTTCTTGCACTTAGTATATATACAAATGTAGCGTTTCGGCTACAATCAGTCTTACTCAAGCTTGACCTCCAAGTCCTGACCTCCACACAACAGAGATGGAAGAGCCTGACAGAAGCAATTTATGTATAAACCAATATGTCTGAATTGGAGCAGTCTTGCAAAGAAGAGGGTCCTAAATGGACATGAAAATGTGATATCTAGAGGGACATGTATACTATGTCCACATGGCTTAAAATGGGACGTATCTCGCCCCGTTTTTCGTGCCATACTGTGCTAAATACGGGGCGAGACATGTCCCAGTCATTACTGTAATCCACGGTTCTCATAGAGAACTCGCCCCGCTCCCCTCCTGAGCACACGGCGTAATTGCGGGCGAAATACATCCCGCAATTAAACGTGTGAAAATACCACTAAGAAATTTCTTTGTTGCCCAGGCAACCATCAGAGCCCCTTTTTTTTTTCACACACTTATGAAATGAAGGGGGGGCTCTGATTGGTTCTATGGGCAACAAAGAAAGTTTAGACTGATACATTTTCATACTGCCTTAGTCGGGGTTGATGAAGAAGAAGACGGTTCCTTCGGTCCCTTGTTATTGGGAAATAAACACAGCTACAAATGGCTTCTCTTGCTTTGGAGGACTCAGCATGTCCACACTCAAGCTGAGATGTCTTTTTGATATGTACTATCGGGGTGTATGAATATGTCCTGGTGTAAGACTTTCCTTGTTGCCCATAGCAACCAATCAGAGCTCCCCTTTCATTTATAGTGCTCTGAAAACATTAAAGAGGAGCTGATTCGTTGCTATGGGCAACAAAGAAAGTTTAGACCTAGAAAGTTTTCATGCATGTCCCACTAAGTGCATAAGTAAAAGATGGAGTTTTGGATATGTTAAAGCTACAATTTTCTTCATAACACTGCATCTGCTGGGGAGTCTTCTCCATTTGGAGATTATGACTCCCGCTCTGCCTCAGAGCTTTAGAAATGGTTTTGCAACCTAGTTTTTTTGGGCTCTTTTGATCATTGCATAGTGTTTTTATAATGTGTTTATTCTGGTTATTTTTGTCTCATCTATAAAATAGCTGTTAGCCAAAAACTTGTTCAGTCAACATTGACCTACATCAGTACAAGCCTTAGGGTATGTTCACACGGCTTATTTTGGGGCGTATTTCGCCGCGTACTTCGTAGCGTACTGCGCTTAATACGTGGGGAAATGTGCCCCATAATTATGGTACTCCATAGCTCTCATAGAGAACTATGGATCAGGCCTCCTCTCCCCACTCATACAATACGATCGTATTGTACACGCAGGAGATAAGTGACATGTCAATTATTTGTGGCGAATACGCGCCGTGAGTAATGAGTGTCAATGGGGCCTGTGGGCTGCTGCTCCCCGCGCCGCAGGAGAACGCACGTATAAGCGTGAGCTCCCGAAAGACACGATGTACTGAGGCGCATACTGTACGCGCCGCAGTACATCGTGTGAACATTAATGTGGTGAAACATCTACAGTTGCACAGGATGCATTATTGTCACTATTGAATGGGGCAACATTAGCCTCCAATGCCCTGAGCAACCAGATTTTGAACTGTATCCCAAAATTAAAGTTTGAATAGACAGCTGTAGATTGTGCAAACCACTCCTTAGTTTATTGGCCACCATGAATGCTGCAAGCAGCTCATGTATTCAGGTTTTTGCACAAGGCACTAACCAACCTAAAACAAGCCCTGTTTTCCATTAACATGAACACTCACGTCGACTGATCATGTTTATTCATTAAAAAAGAGAGAAGGACAAGTTACTATTGGATGCCTCTGGGAACATTTAAACACAGATCATATGCCCAAGTTTCCTTTCCAATGGCAGCAGATAATGGTGGGAGTGTTGGAATGCCCACATACACAATATATTTTCGGCTGGTTCCAACAAAACTGATATATATATATATATATATTTATTTATTTATATATTAAATAGGCTGTATACAAAAAGGGACTATGGCACTCATACACAAATGGTGTAGAAAAATGGTATAAAGAAGAATTTTTTTTAAAAAGGAGCCCTTTAGACCTGGCACCATTTGTTTTATGACCCATACCCCTTTTTTGTATACAGCCTATTTTATTTATTACCGCGTAGAATTTTTTCTTACTGTGGGAACAGAAGACGGCCAAAATGTTGAGTGAAGTGTCAGACTAATCCCTAGCAATTTCATAGTGTCGAGACTGAGACAAATTTTTGGTTGCATTAAACACACAACTTAAACTGTTTCCCCCGGAAAAAGGTGTCTCATAACAGCACACCTTTACAAAGTGCTGTGAGACCCTTTCATACATACTGACAAGTGCTACTCTAACTTTCTGAGAAGAAACGACTACGAGGGGGGCCCCAAAATTTTTTTTTTTTTTTTTTCATACATTCCTTTTTAGAAAATCCACAACAGCCCCTGGGCAGTAAAACCAGGGTTGGGAATTGAAATTTTTAAACATCTGGGGAGTCACAGGTTGGATACTAGTACCCTAGTGAATAATTGCTTAATTAAGCTATTTATAAAGTAGAGGCCCAGAGATGGTGAGACTGCTTCTTAGGCCATGTTCACACGGCTTAAAATGGGCCGTATTTCGGTCCATAATTAAGTGCGCAAATTACGGGCTGAAAACGGCCCTTTCCCTTTAGGGTAATCCTCATTTCCCCAAAAGGAAAAATAGGGAAATTACGTCCCCCTCTCCCCCTTTGGGCGAATCCGCCGGGCGGGGAGATAAGTGACTTTTTTAATTACCAGCGGCGTATACCCCACGGGTTAATGCAAGTCAATGGGCCGCTGAGAACTGTCAGTAGTGGCTATTTATTTGAAGCACCAGAACCTACATTCCTGGCTAGGAGGGTAGGAAGGATGAGCTCAGAGGCAAAGCTAAAAGCTTATGGGCCCTGGTGCAACGGTCAGCCTTAAAGCGGTTTTGCCACGAAGTAAAATTTACGTGGGAAGCTTGCAAATGAAATAACAAACTTTTTCACCATTCATTTTTTATTAAAAATTCTGCACGATTTGTTTTTTACTGCCCCTTTTAGGGGTTTCCCATTGTTTACAGCCCGTCTCCGGGGGATACAAACCCAGGCTGGAGCCCCTCACTCCGGGTCACACATGCCCAGGCACACCCTCCCCCTCGGGCAGCTACTGAGTTTAAAAAACCCATTGTTGTCACCCCAACTCCCTCCCTAACTCCTTAGAAATTTTAGTCAAACAGTGCAAAAAAATTTTTAAAAAACCTCAGTGAGGTCTGTGAAAATTTATAAAGAGAATAAAAATAACAAGATGTTGATCCGCGGGGTTTTTGAACCCCAACCCTTGTGTCTGGAGGAAAAAAAAAATTTTACCCCTAAAGCTACTCACAAAAGTTTTAACAAAAACAGACCTTTTTTTGACTAAGAGAAAAAGGGCCCTGGGGTTCATCCTGCTGGGTCACATGAAAAAATTCAAACAAATCACACACCCTCCCTAAAGCACACGGGAGCTGAAAAACTAATGCAGGGGGAAATTAAAAAAGAAAAAGCAAAAAACCCCTTTTAACCCATTTCCCAAATTGGTTGGGGTTTTTCCCCCCCCCTTTTTTTTTTAAAAAGCCCCAAAAAATTTTTTTTTTCCTTTAAGGTTTTGGAACCCGGTTTTTAAAAAACCCCAAAAACCCCAAAAAACCCCCAAAAAAAGGGGGGGGAAAAAAAGGTTTTGTTTAAATTTAAAAACCCCCTTTTGGAAAAAACCCGGGGTTTTTTTTAAAACCCTTTTTTTTAAAAAACACAATTTTTTAAAAAAAAAAAAAATTTTTTAAAAAATAAAAAAAAAAAAAAAAAACCCCCAAAAAAAAAAAAAAAAGGAAAAAAAATCAAAGTAAAACCCTTAAAAAAAAATTTTTTTTTCCCCACTTTAAAAAATGGCCTTTCCCCAAAAAAAAAAAAACCCCCCCCCAAAAAAAAAAAAAAAACCCCAAATTGGGTTTTTAAGGGGAAAAGGGGGGCCCCCTTTTTTTGGGCCCCCCCCCCCTTTTGGGGGAAAAAAACCCCTTTTAAAAAAATTTTTCCCAAAAGGGGGGTTTTCCCCCTTTTAAAAAAAATTTTAAAAAGGGTTTTAAAAAAAGGGAATTTTAAAAAAAAAACCGCGGGGTTTTCCCGGGCCCGGGTCCCGAAGGCCCCCCCCAAAAAAAAAAACCCCCCCCCCCCCCCCTTTTTTGGGGTTTTAAAAAACCCCCCCGGGAAAAAATTTTTTTTAAAAAAAAATGGTTTTTAAAAAAAATTTTTGGGGAAAAAAAAATTTTTTTTTAAAAAAAAAACAACCCCCCCAAACCCCAAAAAAAAAAAACCCCCCCCCCCCAAACCCCCCAAAAAAACCCCCAAATTTCCCCCGCAACCCCCCCCCCCAAAAAAAAAATTTTTTCCCCCCACCCCCCCCAAAAAAAAAAAAAACCCCCCCCCCCCAAAAAAACCAAAAAACACCCCCCCCCCCCCAAAAAAAAAAAAACCCCCAAAAAAAATTTAAAACCCCCCAAAAAAAAAAAAAAAAAAAAACCATAACCCTCCCCAAAAAAAAAACCCCCCCAAAAAAAAACCAAAATTTTTTTAAAAAAAAAAAAAAAAAAAAAAAAAAAACCCCCCCAAAAACCAAACCCAAAAAACCCCCCCCGGGGGTTTTTTTTTAAAAAAAAACAAAAAAAAAAAAAACCCCCCCCACAAAACAATCAACAAAAAAAAAAAAAACCCCCCCCCCCAAAAAAACCCCCCCCCAAAAAAAAAACCCCCCCCAAAAAAAAAAAAAAAACAAAAAACCCCCCCCCCCCCCAAAAACCCCCAAAAAACCCCCAAAAAAACCAAACCCCCAAAAACCCCCCCCCCCCAAAAAACCCCCCCCCCCCAAACCCGGAATTAAAAAGGGCCCCCACGAAAAAAAAAAACCCCCCCCCCCCCACCCCAAAAAAAAAAAGAAAAAAAACCCCCCCCCCAAAAACCCCCCCCAAAAAAACCCCCCCGAAAACCCCCCCCCGCCCCCCCCAAAAAAAAGGGAAAAAAATTGGGGGAAATTCCCCCCAAAAAATTTTAAAAAAACCCCCCCCACAAATAAAAAAAAAAAACCCAAAAAAAAACCCCCCACCCCCCCCAAAAAAAAACCCCCCAAAAAACCCCAAAAAACCCCCAAAAAAAAAAAAAAAATTTTTAAAAAAAACAGGTTTTAAAAACCCCCCAAAAATAAAAAACAAATTTCCCCAAAAAACCCCAAACCTTCCCCCAAAAAAAAAAAAAAAAATTTTTTAAATTTTTTTTTCCCCAAAAAAAAAGATGGGAACCACCAAAGGATAGACTTCAGAGGTCTTGTAGGGGTTTTCTCACTACAAAGATTAGCATTAAATATGTAGGGACAGGAAATTTAAGACTTTTTCTAAATACTGTACAATGGTCTTATCTTGGTCATAAGATAACAGAGATTTTATCTGCTCTGAGTGCACACAAGTGTTTCTAGCTCCATAACTCCCTTTCTTAGTAGACATAGAGCAAATAGTGATGTCACCGTGGTCGGGCTCACGCAGGTGCAGATTCTTTATCTCTAACAATATCATATTAATTACGATAAGCAATTGTTTACATTCCTTCAAGCACAGCAGCTTTGTTTACTCCTTTGTTTGTCTCCTGCACTTATGTCACTGTAAGGCCATGTTCACACGGCTTAAAATGGGCCGTATTTCGGTCCGTAATTACGCGCCGAGTGCGCAAATTACGGGCTGAAAACGGCCCATTCATTACGGTAATTCACAGTTCTCATAGAGAACTATGGATTACGTCTCCTCTCCCCGCCCGGCGAATCCGTCGGGCGGGGGGATAATTGACATTGAATTACTAGCTGGTCGTATACCGCCGCTAGCAATTCAAGTCTATGGGCCGGCGAAGTGCCGGCCCCGCTCCTCCCCGCCTCTCCCCCTCCCGCCCCGCCCCCGGTCACACGGCGTAATTGCGGGGCGTAATTACGCCCTGCAAATACACCGTGTGAACATAGCCTAGCAGGATCAGCTAGTTTTACTTGTGCTAAATATGCTAATCACTGTTATAGACCATCCCACAGCCTGTTTGTGAGTCTGAATCTACCTGTGACACTGTGAAACAGCATGGGGAGAAAACCTTTATGATTGAGAAACATAGGCAGGAGGTTTTTAGAAAAGGCAGTGGTTAATATAATCTCAGCAACATAGGAGTAACTATTGTGCCCAACAATGAACAATGAGCCTACCTCGCTGTACAGTTATATTACATGTGCATTATACCTGCATGTGGTATCATGGTTTTTTTTTCTGTACTGTGATATCATAATGTACATTGTGACTTTTTCCTGTGTGTATATCCTATTCCATTATACTATGATATGCATTATCCCAGTACTGTAACACAATTCTGCACATTTTCCCTATTTTATTATCCCTGTACAGACTTTATTTATATACCGTACATCACTGTTGAAAATTCCCCTATAGTGATATCACTGTTCAAGATCCCACTATTGTGACGTCACTGTGTAAGAGCCCACTATTATGACATGACTGTGTAAGAGCCCACAATTATGACATGACTGTGTAAGACCCCACTATTATGACATGACTGTGTAAGAGCCCACTATTATGACATGACTGTGTAAGACCCCACCATTATGACATGACTGTGTAAGAAGCCACTATTATGACATGACTGTGTAAGAGCCCACTATTATGACATGACTGTGTAAGACCCCACTATTATGATATCACCATGTAAGATTCCACTATAGTGATATCACTGTGTAAGAGCCCACTATTATGACATCACTGTGTAAGACCCCACTATTATGATATCACCATATAAGAGCCCACTATAGTGATAGCACTGTGTAAGATCCCACTATTATGACATCACTGTGTAAGATCCCACTATTATGACATCACAGTGTAAGAGCCCACTATAGTTAGATCACTGTATACATTCCACTATTATGAAATCACTGTGTAAGAGCCCAATATAGTGATATCACTGTGTAAGATCCCACTATTATGACATCACCAGTGTGACATCACTGTGTAGTGCTTATTTTCATACATCTCTGTGCGATAGCCCGTTAGTTTGACATCACTGTGTGCATTAATCCCGTTCAATGACAGCACTGTATATGTGATGCTACTTATATGGCATCATTTTGTACATGATTACTGTGCTATACCTTCAATGGGTTAATTATAATGTTACTGTAACTTTACTGACCACTGTGTGCATAACCCAAGTACCGTAACACCTCTGTGTGTATCTTGCAGGTGCATAACTGAAATGCATAGTTGCCAACTTTTGAAAATGAAAAAGCAGGAGAATGTAGTGGGCGGCGCGCGTAGCGCGCCGCAGCAAAAATTTGCATGGACACGCCCATCTTGTTGGTATGCCACGCCCCTTCAAAAAAGCCACACCCCACTCCACCTAACTGCATAACGGCTTTGGAAGAAAGCCAGGTAGATGCCCTTATAGCCAGGTAGTAGCCCCCCCATAACCAGGTAGTGCCCCTTACAGGCCGGTAGATGCCCCCTTGTAGCCAAGTAGATGCCCCCTCTGTAGCCAGGTAGAGCCAAATTTGTAGCCAGGTAGATGCCCCCCTTTGTTAGCCAGGTAAGTGCCCCCATTGTTAGCCAGGTAGGTGCCCCCCAGTGTTAGCCAGGTAGGTGCCCCCATTGTTAGCCAGGTAGGTGCCCCCATTGTTAGCCAGGTAGGTGCCCCCATTGTCAGCCAGGTAGTGCCCCATCTGTTTGCCAGGTAGTGCCCCATCTGTTTGCCAGGTAGTGCCCCCATCTTTTTGCCAGGTAGATGTCCCCTCTGTTGCCAGGTAGATTTCCCCACTGTTGCCCAGTAGTGCCCCCCTGTTGCCAGGTAGTGCCCCCTCTGTTGCCAGGTAGTGCACCCATCTGTTTGCCAGGTAGTGCCCCCATGTGTTAGCGATGTAGTGCCCCCATCTGTTTGCCAGGTAGATGTCCCCATCTGTTTGCCAGGTAGATGTCCCCTCTGGTTTGCCAGGAGATGTCCCCTCTGTTAGCCAGGTTTTGCCCCCATCTGTTAGCCAGGTAGTGCCCCCATCTGTTTGCCAGGTAGAGGCCCCCTCTGTTGCCAGGTAGATCCCCCCCTCTGTTGCCAGTAGGGGCCCCCTCTGTTGCCAGGTAGTGCCCCCTCTGTTAGCCAGTAGTGCCCCCATCGTTAGCCAGGTAGTGCCCCCCTTTGTTGCCAGGTAGTGCCCCCTCTTTTGCCAGGTAGTTGTCCCCTCTGTTGCCAGGTAGATGTCCCCTCTGTTGCCAGTAGTGCCCCCATCTGTTAGCCAGGTAGTGCCCCCATTGTTGCCAGTAATGTCCCCTCTGTTGCCGGGTAGATGTCCCCTCTGTTGCCAGGTGGTGCCCCCTCTGTTGCCCAGGTAGTGCCCCTCTGTTGCCAGGTAGTGCCCCCTCTGTTGCCAGGTAGTTGCCCTCTCTGTTAGCCAGGTAGAGCCCCCTTCGTTAGCCAGGTAGTGCCCCCTCTGTTGCCAGGTAGTGCCCCCTTTGTTGCCCGGTAGAGCCCCCTAAAGCTAATAAAAATCAAATAATAAAATCCACTCACCTTACCAGGCTCCTGCAGCGCGGCCAGCTTCTGCCCGATCTCTTCAGCGGCGCAGGGGGAAGTGAGAGCAGCCGCGCGTCACTTCCCCCTGCGCCGTTGACCTGTATGTACGGCGCACACACCGGCGCCGTACATACAGGGAGAGGAGGGAGGAGGGAGGAATGCCAACTCCCCCGGGAGGGCGGGAGGGGACCCCAAGTAGCGGGACCCCCCCGCCAAAAACGGGAGAGTTGGCATGTATGCTGAAATGTAATCAATCAGAAGCATGCCGATATTCTGGTCTTGCTGCTGACAGCTATGGTGGAGAAGGGCCCTATTCCATGTTTTGCTCTGGTTACTTATTACCTCTTAATCAGCAAATCTATAAAGTGGGTATAACCTTACTTTTTGATGCAATGTATAGCCAAAAAAAAATTCCCTGGATTAGTGACCACTCTCCAGGACAAGTCAGGCATAGTTAGTGATTAGTTTAGGAAATTATGTGTACTGTACAACAACATAAAGAGGCCTATAAATGTTATAGTCCCATTGATAAACAGAAGTAATTACAGTTATTTTATAAGAGCTTATTCTCTTATTAAACACATAGCTTATGCTAAGCCGGCAATTATTGTCCACAAACAAATCGTGCCAATGTTTAATAACAAGAGGATTTGGAGTGGGGAGAGGGTGTCTTTGTGTGCATCTCAGATAAAAGAGCAGGCTGCACTAGGAATGCCCAGAGGTCACAATGAAGTCAGTGGAACAAGTCAATGTTTCCACTCTGTTAGAGGCGTTTTGACTGCTGCCTGACACACCGCTAGTAACACACTAACTTCTCATGCAAAGTAATGCAATGATCCAGAACACTGTGCCAGCTACACACTAATGACTGGCACACTACAAGCTACATGATGATTAGGGACACACCACTAGTAACTCCTCTGCTTCTTATGTACAGCTTGTCGTAATGCACTGATCCAGAATACTGTGCCAGTTCACATTATTACAAAAATACTTACAGCAGCAAGCACCTAAACCCATAAGGTTGAAATTCAAAGAAAATTTAAGCTGCACTGTAGAGGTTTTAAGTGTGCATTTTGATCAAATTGTGTATACTTACCTACTGCGACAAGGTAACCTCATCAGATAGGTCCATATCTCTATACTTGACTCTCCTCTAGGCCAAAGCCTCCATGTATTTAGGAATATAGGCTCCATTTATGCTGATTATAAGGACCTCAAGGCAAATGGGTGGAGTGCACGGATGTTTTAGTCTATTTGAAGGAGTGACTGCACCCATATTGGTCGTGCACTCCACCCACCTGCTTTGAAGTCCTTAAAATGAGCTTGAATAGAGCATATTGCCTTATATACATGGATGCTTAGGCCCAAAGAAGAGGCAAGTCTAGAGACACGGACTCTCCTGATGAGATTAACAATTTGATCAAAGTGTACAATAAAAACCTCAATGTAATATTTATATAGATTAGCTACCAGTAATGCAGCTTAAATGCTCAGTGAATTCAGTGTTTTTATGAATTTTAGTGACATCTGGGGCTGCTGCATTTTTTGCATTGGAGTATTTGTTTTTTGCATTACAGCCACAGTGTCTGACAGTTGTGAATGGATGTGCTGGCCAATTTCTGACTTTTTTGTAGCTACACACTAATAACTGGTACACTACCAGCTAGTTGATAACTAGTGACACACTATTTGTATCTCCCCTGCCTCTTACCTACAGCTTGTAGTTATTCACCAATCCGGAACATTGTGCCAGCTACACAATAATGAGTGACCCAATGGTCCAGCTACACACTAAAGACACTGAAGTTTACATAAGGATTAGTGACAGATGCACATTTGTAAAGCAAAGCAGCTTACTGGCATCGCCTTGCACCTGGGTCACATGCCCCAGAATACCCTGCCATCTATACACTGACCCACTTCTACAAACACATTACTGGCACAGTCAGCAGCACAAAATTACCCAAAACCTATAGGTATAAAGTTACACTTATCACTGCTTACACTAGTCATCTGTATCCTCTCATCTGTCCTGAACAAGTTTCACTCTGTTTGCCCCCTCAACAAGTCAAAAACTGCCTGCATTGTTATTTCAGCTTTCATACATTTTTCCATGAAGTTTTGGATCCACTTTGTGTAAAAAAGTATTTATTGGTACAGGAGATTTTGATGTGTTTTTATGATGCATTTTTGAGCCATCCTATAGTTTGCAATGTGAAAAAATGCAACACAAATTCACACATCTAGGGGGAGGGTTTGTGCAGAAGCAAAAGTAATGGAGGTCTATAAGAAGAAAAACACCACAAAAAGCCTGAGAAACGCTAAACCTGTAACAGGCTGCTTTTTGGAAAAACTGTTGGCCTAAATGCATCCAAAGTTTTAAAAAAAAGCTACATAAGTAGAGCATTTCATATTTACTTGTTGACTTCCAGCTACCATTTGACGGCTGCAACTAGAAAACTAGAAAAAATACAACTAAAAGACACAAAAGTGCAGAGAGGGACTACAACCTAATAGAAGATGACCACGCCATTGACTAATCAGGTTCTCCAGTCCTTGAGAAATATTATAAGGGATTCACTAGAGCAGGGGTGGGCTATTAATTTTCCCATGGTGCCACGTGAGAAACTGGAATGGTTTTAGGGCCAGACTAATATATTTGAAAAAACTTTGAGATTCTTAGTCCGCATGTTTTTGGCCAAAAAATGCTCAAGCCACCCCCGGCTTACAACGGGATCTCAGTTGGGTGGTCCTACTCTATATTATCTCTCACCTGGGTCAACTTCAGACTTCTCACTGTGCCAAACGGCCTCCAAAATGAAGAGAGAAAAATAAAAAAGCACCAACCTCTCAAAGCGTAGTGCATTGATATAACAGCCTGTGGTGACTAATATATTTAACTCCGTTCTATCCAATACCTATATACTATAGACCCCGGAGTCGATTGCTAAGCTCTTATCAAACGACTTGAAGCCTTAAAAACCAGCTTAACAAACAACTGTAGTCCCCGGAGTCCATTGCTTAGCCTGCTACTCTATGTGCCTCCAGAGGACGCTGGCATCGACAAGATCCCAAGCCGCTAGCTTAGCAACTGGTATCGACTTGGGACTTTTAACGGTTGGCGGATGGGGGCGTGGGGGAACGCTGATTCGTTAATGTTGGGAAACCCCACGGGCCAGTCGAGCAAGATAGAGGCCATGTAGCCCCGACCATACAAGCCCAGTTGCACTGAGGAATTCACAATATAATCTAACCATGGGCTCAGGCATCTTCTGGATCTTCTTTCTTCTGGTCTGAAAAGTTTTTCTTGGTTTTCATTGGTTAAAGCAGGATGTACATTTTTACAAGATCCAAATACTATAGTGTATGATAAAAGTAAAAGGGGCCCCGCTCATCTCAAAAATTCACAAAACATCATTGATATTTACTACTCCCCTAGAGACTTTTTTGAGGGTACCCATGTTTCTTTTCCTTATAAATAGGGTGACGAGGGTAGCATGCTTCTTTTCCTTATAAATAGGGTGACGAGGGTAGCATGCTTCTTTTCCTTATAAATAGGGTGACGAGGGTAGCATGCTTCTTTTCCTTATAAATAGGGTGACGAGGGCAGCATGCTTCTTTTCCTTATAAATAGGGTACAGGGTAGATGCTTTTTTCCTTATAAAAGGGTGACGAGGGAGCAGCTTCTTTCCTTATAAAGGGGGGTGACGAGGGTCAGCTTTTTTTCCCCTATAAATGGGGTGACGGGGGAAAGCATGTTCTTTTCCTTATAAATAGGTGACGAAGCATGTTCTTTTCTTATAAATAGGGGACGGGGTAGCAGTTTTTTTTCCTTATAAAAGGGTGACGGGGGTAGCATGCTTCTTTTCCTTAAAATAGGGTGACGGGGTACATTTTTTTTCCTTAAAAATAGGGGACGAGGAAGCATGCTTCTTTTCCCTTTTATAAATAGGGGACGGGTAGCATGCTTCTTTTCCTTATAAATAGGGTGACGAGGGTAGCATGCTTCTTTTCCTTATAAATAGGGTGACGAGGGTAGCATGCTTCTTTTCCTTATAAATAGGGTGACGAGGGTAGCATGTTTCTTTTCCTTATAAATAGGGTGACGAGGGTAGCATGTTTCTTTTCCTTATAAATAGGGTGACGAGGGTAGCATGCTTCTTTTCCTTATAAATAGGGTGACGGGGGTAGCTCTTCTTTCCTTAAAATTTTGGGTGACGGGGGTAAAAAAGCTTCTTTTCCAAAAATAGGTTGACGAGGGTACAGCTTTTTTTTCCCTTATAAATAGGGTACGAGGGAGCATGCTTTTTTCCTTAAAATAGGGTACGAGGGTGCGCTTCTTTTCCTATAAAAAGGGTGACAGGGTAGCACTTCTTTTTCCTTATAAAAGGGGGACAGGGTAGCATGCTTCTTTTTATAAATAGGGTAAGGGGGAGCAGCTCTTTTTTAAAAATGGGTAAGAGGGGAAGCTTTTTTTCCCTTATAAATAGGGTGACGGGGGTAAATGCTTTTTTTTCCCTTAAAAAAGGTGACGAGGTACATGCTTCTTTTCCTTATAAATTGGGTGACGAGGGTACATGCTTTTTTTTCCTTATAAATAGGGTACGAGGTACAGCTTCTTTTCCTTATAAATAGGGTGACGAGGGTAGCATGTTTCTTTTCCTTATAAAAGGGGGACGAGGGTTTCAGTTTTTTTTTCCTTATAATGGGTGACGAGGAGCAGTTTCTTTTCCCTTAAAAATAGGGTCGGGGTGCATGCTTTTTTCCTTTAAAAAATAGGGGTGAGAGGTAATTTCTTTTTCCTTATAAATAGGGTGGAGGGTAGCATGCTTCTTTTCCTTAAAATGGGGTGAGGGGACACTTCTTTTCCTTAAAATAGGGTGAGAGGGTACATCTCTTTTTTTATAAATGGGGTGACGGGGGTACATTTTTTCTTTTCCTTATAAATGGGTGCGAGGGTACATGTTTTTTTCCTTTAAAAGGGTGACGGGGTAGATGTTCTTTTCCTTATAAATAGGGGACGAGGTACTTTGCTTTTTTTCCTTATAAAATAGGGTGAGAGGGTACATCTTTTTTTCCTTAAAAATGGGGGTGAGGGGAGCATGCTTTTTTCCCTTTTTAAAATGGGTGAGGGGGTGCATGCTTTTTTTCCTTATAAATAGGGTAAAGAGGTACATCTTTTTTTCCTTATAAATAGGGTGGAAGAGGTAGCATCCCTTTTTTTTCCTTATAAATAGGGGCGAGGGTAGCGCTTCTTTTCCTTAAAAAGGGGGTGACGGGGGTAGCATGCTTCTTTTCCTTATAAATAGGTGCCCCGGGGTACATGTTTTTCCTTATAAAAAGGGTGACGAGGGTGATGCTTCTTTTCCTTTAAATAGGGTGACGGGGGTAGATCTTTTTTTTCCTTATAAATAGGGTGACGGGGGTAGCATGCTTTTTTCCTTAAAAAAAGGGTGCAGGGTAGCACTTCCTTTTCCTTTATAAATAGGTGACGGGGGAGCGCTTCTTTTCCCTTAAAAAAGGGTGACGGGGGAGCATCTTTCTTTTTCCTTATAAAAGGGGACGAGGGTAGCAGCTTCTTTTCCTTAAAATAGGGTGACAGGGAACATGTTCTTTTCCTTAAAAAATGGGGTAACAGGGTACAGCTTCTTTTCCTTAAAAATAGGGTGACGGGGGGTAGCATGTTCTTTTCCTTTAAAAAGGGTACGGGGTAGCTGTTTCTTTTCCCTTTATAAATAGGGTGACGAGGGTACATGTTTCTTTCCTTATAAATAGGGGACAGGGTAGCATGCTTTTTTTCCCTATAAATGGGGTGACGAGGTAATCCCTTTTTTTTCCTTATAAATAGGGTGAGAGGTAGCATCTTTTTTTCCCTTTAAATGGGGGGATAGGGAGCATGCTTCTTTTTTTTTAAAAAATAGGGGGTGACGAGGGAACATGCTTCTTTTCCTTAAAAATAGGGTGAGAGGGAGCATGCTTTCTTTTTTTTTTTTTTTTTTTTTTTTTTTTTTGTCTTTTTTTTTTTTTCCCTATAAATAGGTGAAAAGGGTAGCATGCTTTTTTTCCTTTTTAAAAATGGGTGACGAGGGTAGAAACTTTTTTCCTTATAAATGGGGTGACGGGGGTAGAAAGTTTTTTCCTTATAAATAGGGTGACGAGGTAGCGCTTCTTTTCCTTATAAAAGGGGTACGGGGGTCATGTTTCTTTTCCTTATAAATGGGTGACGAGGGTGCATGCTTCTTTTCCCTTAAAAATAGGGTACATGTAGCATCTTCTTTTCCTTATAAATGGGTGAGGGGGGTTCGCTTTTTTTCTTATAAATAGGGTGACGAGGGTAGCATGCTTCTTTTCCTTATAAATAGGGTGATGAGGGTAGCATGCTTCTTTTCCTTAAAAAGGGGTAAAGGGGGCACATCTTTTTTTTCCTTATAAATAGGGTGACGAGGGTAGCATGCTTCTTTTCCTTATAAATAGGGTGACGAGGGTAGCATGCTTCTTTTCCTTATAAATAGGGTGACGAGGGTAGCATGCTTCTTTTCCTTATAAATAGGGTGACGAGGGTAGCATGCTTCTTTTCCTTATAAATAGGGTGACGAGGGTAGCATGCTTCTTTTCCTTATAAATAGGGTGACGAGGGTAGCATGCTTCTTTTCCTTTACAATAGGGTGACGAGGGCAGCATGTTTCTTTTCCTTATAAATAGGGTGACGAGGGTAGCATGTTTCTTTTCCTTATAAATAGGGTGATAGGGTAGATTTTTCTTTTCCTTTTTAAAGGGGGGTACGGGGGTAGCATGCTTCTTTTCCTTATAAATAGGGTGACGAGGGTAGCATGCTTCTTTTCCTTATAAATAGGGTGACGAGGGTAGCATGCTTCTTTTCCTTATAAATAGGGTGACGAGGGTAGCATGCTTCTTTTCCTTATAAATAGGGTGACGAGGGTAGCATGCTTCTTTTCCTTATAAATAGGGTGACAGGGAAGCGCTCTTTTTCCCCTATAAATAGGGTGACGAGGGTAGCATGCTTCTTTTCCTTATAAATAGGGTGACGAGGGTAGCATGCTTCTTTTCCTTATGTAGTTGGTCAGGCATTTACAGACTGGGATCATGGGGATAAAATATTCAAATGAACTTGAAAAGGAGGAAGTGCACAAAGGTTTCCTGGAAACCACAATGAGGAATTTTGTAACCTTATTCTGTTTTTCCACAGACCTTTTCTAAGACTTGGAAACTGCCAAACGATTTACTCATTTCTTCTCTACCTTTCAGTGCAGTTTAAATTCTCCAACTATTCTGTCTCAGAAAAAGCGAATGTAGGTTCTAGACGGCAGTGGGTAGGAGGATCTGGGCACCATGGACACATAAGTTTTTTTTGCCAACTTGTATTCTAAAAAATTTTTTTCTATGTGCAGAAAAAGCCCGAATGTATGAAACTGTTGGATAAATCTGACATGTGGTACGCCTTGCATAGCATATCTTTGGCGCATTTAAAAGTGACGTGTCTCACGCAGAATGCACCAAGTTTCGGCGTACAACTGTTCATACACTTATAGAACAGGGCTACAACAGGTTCGTACATGTTGCCCCGTGTACCCTTGAAGGGCATTCAGCTTAAAATATACACAAGGTAATAAATACATTTCTCACTGCGTTATAGTTACTCTCTGTATTTCAATCACATGGGACCTTCTGAGTTGCAGTGTGGAGGCTTGAGCATATTCATTAGGGGCCCCACCTCCTTAGAATACATAATTCATTAGATGCCTCTTCATGCTGACAGCTAATTAGGTTGTTATATGACCTCACATTTTATGCTGCATTGGTTATATAAGTGGTCCTAACCCTCACTGCACAAAGCTACATCTCCTCTTAATACTGTCTACACATTACAAGATAGGAAAACTCCTTAGACTCATTCATATCTAATTAGAATTTGCTTCTTATATAGAAAGTGACATTGGTTGTAACTCACACAACAGTAATAACTTGGTCCAAACAAGTTCTAAATGGACCCTATAACTGATAGGCTTTGAGCACACTTAAAGATCTTACTTTCATTATTTTTATGGTAGTCAGTGTAGTCAGCAAAAGTCACCTGAACCCATTATCAATTAAATATCCACACAAAGAGCAACATGTATGAATGGGGCTGTGCTATTTTTTTGCCGTGCTGTGAGTCAATTTGTTGCAGCCCTGTTCTTTAGATGTATGAACCATCATACACCAAAACTTGGCCCATTCTGCACCAGACATGAAACTTTTAAATGCACCAATGATGCCGGGGCGTGTCCCGCCAGAGTCATACAATGGGTCAAAGTTTGGCGCAAATCTGTCGTACAAATCCGTGCCAATTTCAAAGTGGCATTGCTGAGACTACTGTTGGCGTAGAATGGGACACATTTATAGAGTGCTGTGAGCCTCTTTCATATATACTGTCAGATCATACACTATTAAAAGCCAATGTAGAACTGGCAAGTCAGCACCAGGTTCATACATGCCCCCTAAGTTTTTCTTATAAATTTCTTATAATGATATTTATGGCATATCCATAGGATATGCTAGAAATTTCTGATAAACGAGGTCCCAGAGATGGGACCCGAACTTATCTCGAGACCCTGAAACTCCTTGATTAGAACAGAGTAGTGGTCGTGCTTAAGTTCTGAGGACAGCTGAGCAGTTGCACCACCCCCACCTCTGGGACTCGCACCTATTAGACATTTCTATCCCATATATTTCTGAGATGGAAAACCCCTTTAACCCCTTCGACAATGGACATATGAGTATGTCCTTTTGTCAGTAAAGAGCAGTGGAGCGTGCACACATAGTGAGTCTACACCATAGGCAGCGGGTACCGGCTGATTATTACAGCTAACATCTGCCGCTAACATCAGAGATAGGAGCCAGCTTTGATCCCTGATCTTTAACCCTTAAGATGCCATGGGCACCGTTCCTCCCTCCAATCACCTAATGGAGGCTTTCAAAGATGCCATGTTAATGTTTAGTTTAGTTTCTGCCTGAAGTAGAAATATAACTATATAGAGCGACATCTATGAATTCGCCTTCACCATTTTTTTTCCATATTGCCGGCTCTATGCAGTGAAGGAAACAATTATCTGATCTTTTTCTGATTTTGTAAGTTTGCCCACTGACAAAGATATGAACAGTCTATAATTTTAAGGGTAGGTTAATTTTAACATTAAGGAATAGAATTTTCCAAAATAAAACCCAAACAAAACACATTGCATAAATTTTTAAAAATTTTTATTTGCTTTTTGGGCAGTTAGAAATAAATATTTGATCCCTCTGGCAAAACAAGACTTAATACTTGGTGGCAAAATCCTTGTTGGCCAGCCAGCAGTGAAACGTTTTTGTAGTTGATGACGGGGGAAATTTGGGCGCACATGTCAGGAGGAATTTTGGTCCACTCCTCTTTGCAGATCATCTGTAAATCATTAAGATTTTGAGACTGTTGCTTGGCAACTCAGAGCTTCAACTCCCTCCATAAGATTTCTATGGGATTAAGGTCTGGAGACTGGCTAGGTCACTCCATGACCTTAATGTGCTTCTTTTCGAGACACTCCTTTGTTGCCTTGGTTGTATGTTTTGGGTCATTGTCTTGCTGGAAGACCCAGCCACAACCCATTTTCAATGTCCTGGCAGAGGGAAGGAGGTTGTCACTCAGGATTTTTCGGTTCCATCCATTCTCCCATTGATGAGATGAAGTAGTCCTGTGCCCTTAGCAGAGAAACATCCCCAAAAAATAATGTTTCCACTTCCATGCTTGACAACGGGGACGGTGTTCTTTGGGTTATAGGTAGCATTTCTTTTCCTCCAAACACAGCGATTTGAGTAAAGAGCTCAAATTTTGTCTCATTTGGCCACAACACCTTCCCCCAATCACTCACAGAATCATCCAGGTGTTCATTGGCAAACTTCATACAGGCCTGCACATGTGCCTTTTTGAGCAGGAGGACCTTGAGGGCACTGCAGGATTTTAAACCATTGCAGCGTAATGTGTCACCAATGGTTTTCTTGGTGACTGTGGTCTCAGCTGCCTTGAGATCATTAACAAGTTCCCCAGTATAGTTTTAGGCTGATCTCTCACCTTCCTCATAATCAAGGATACTCCACGAGGTGAGATTTTGCATGGTGCCCAAGATCGATGTCACCAACAGTTGTCTCCTTCTCACCCAGCATCTTAGTTATGGTTTTGTAGCCCATTCCAGCTTTGTGCAGGTCTATGATCTTGTCCTGAACATCCTTAGAAATCTCTTTAAGTCTTGCCCATGTTGTAGAGGTTAGTGTCTGACTGATTAATTGAGTCTTTTATAAATCGTTAAGCGTTTTTTAAACGAGTTGATTATGAGTGTCTAACTGGTCTGTAGGAGCCAGAACTCTTAATGATTGGTAGGGGATTAAATACTTATTTCTCTCAGCAAAATGCTAATGAATTTATATAATTTATACAATGTGATTTTCAGGATTTTATTTTGGATATTCTATCTCTCAATGTTAAAATTAACCTACCCCTAAAATTATAGACTGTTCATGTCTTTGTCAGTGGGCAAACTTACACAATCAGCAAATAATTATTTCCTTCACTGTAGATGCATGAACAGGTGTACGGCCAAACTTGGCACAATGTGTGTCTGACAACACTTTTTAATGCACCAAAGTTTGGTGTGAAACTGCCATATAAAGTTTGGCGCCAATTTTGAGTGTTATGCGGCAAAAATGTTTGGTGCATAACACTTTCATTCATGCTGTCATAAATACAATACACCACTTCTGTCCTCTGGCAGCAGAACAGAAGGGAAAAAATGAAGTCTAAAGAGTCTGAGGGTATTTAAAAAAAAATAATAATAATTTTTATTTATTTCCACATAACAAATCCAATAACACATCCACATAATAGAAATAGAATTAGTCAGACCAAATAGAAAGTCTATAAAAATGAAGGGTAACACGTTTTATATTATACACTCCTCTATATCTATTTACAACTGGTGTGTTGCCGCCAATTTACAAAAATTGCGCATGTGAATTCATAGATGTCGCCCATAGTGCTGTGGAGGCAAAAAGCAAGAAAGCGTTGGAGCGCTCTCAAAGTGTGGCACTGAGTGTATATAAATGGTGTAGCAGTTTGATTACGTGCTCACCCGATTCAGTTGCACTAGTATGCAGTACAACACGCAATGGTAGTGGAAGATAATATTCCAATGTCTGAGTGAAGATATTTCTCCTGACATTTTCTCCTCAGTCGTGTAGTCGCACCTTGACTCAGCCGATGGTGATTAAAAATAAAGTACAGTTCCTTAAGAAAAAAGGAATATTAATAAATACCAAGTGGTGCTATTAACCGGGGGTATTTGGCCTAGGAATCAATAAAGTGGTATATAAACAAAATTATAATTGGATTATAATGACCTGAGGAAGCGGACTGAAGTCTGCAAAACGCGTTGTCTGAAAGTTTTAATAAAAGACACTAACATAGTGGTTACAATACCCAGTGTGTATTTACTTGCTATATTTTTTATCCACAAACGCTATTCTTCTCTACTCCACTATTTTCATAGCGTGTTCCTCCGTGGAGCCCTAGTCTCCTCGTGCAAGAAAGAAGCAGGCAGCCCGTGGATCTATACTACGATTCCCTCATTGGGATTTTACGTTTTCTTTGTGAGTTGTATCATAGATGTACAACCCAAGCAGGTGAGCGGTTTAAAAATTTTAACCCCACATTTGGTATTACGTTTTCTGTTCAGGATTGTGCTTGTTTCTTATAGTATCGCGATAATTGGATTAAAGTGGTCGCTAGATAAGTGTTAAAAGTATTTTTATTAGCTGACCACTGGATTACAATATTATAAAAAGTATAAAATAGGCAATGCGTTTCGCCGGTTTGCTTAACTAGCTTCCTCAGGCCGTATCAATGCAGGGTATTTGTATTGTTATCTCTTATCTCTTGGCGTCATCTGTGTAGTCGGCCGCACTGACTGGACTACACAAGAGATAACACTACACATACCCTGTACTGATATAGCTACAATCATGGCCTGAGGAAGCTGGTTACGCACACCAGCGAAACGCGTTGCCTATTTTATACTTTTCATAGTATTGTAATCCAATGGTTAGCTAATAAAAATATGTGTAATACTTATCTAGCTACCACTTGTTTTAATCCATTTCTAATTTTATCTATAAACCCGAGGTAGAAAGTAACAGAACCACAGTGAGGTACACCCTTCTGCCTTATTTGTGTAATGGAGAAGGGTGTACAAGAGATTGAGACCCTAAGGCCATGTTCACACGGCTTAAAATGGGCCGTATTTCGGTCCGTAATTACGCGCCAAAGTGCGCAATTTACGGCCTGAATACGGCCCATTCATTACGGTAATCCACAGTTCTCCTAGAGAACTATGGATTACGTCTCCTCTCCCTGCATGGCGAATACGCCGAGGGGGGAGATAATTCACATGTCACTTTCTAGCGGTGTATACGCGCTGCTAGCAGTGATTCTCTATGGGCCGGCGAGGTGCCGGCCCCCCACTCCCTACCCCGCTCCCGCCCCGCCCCCGTCCACACGGCGTAACTGCGGGGCGTAATTACGTCCCGCAGTTAAGCCGTGTGAATACAGCCTTAGTAGTCAAGTACTCAAGGGGGACTAAATGTAAAAAAAAGTTTTAAAAATATAAAAAATAAAACAATAATTAAAAGTTCAAATCACCCCTCCTCCCCATTTTGCATTTTACAAAGAAATACATAAATAAAAGTTACACATAATTTGTACTGGCAAATCCATAAAAATCAGTATTTTAAATATAACAGTATTTATCCTATATCCTTTATCCTACAAACTGAACACCTAAGAAGAAAAAAATTTCAAATGCTAAAATTGTGAATTTTTATTCATTTCACGTCCCTAAAAATTGAATTAAACAGTTATCAAAAAGTCACATCTATCCAAAAATAAAAACTACAATTTAGCCTACAAAAAATGAGCCATCACTCAGGTCCATAGGTGAAAAAAGAGTTATTGGTTGCAGAAAATGGCACTGCAGCACAAATTTGTATAACTTGTAACAGTGCTAAACTATAACAAAAACCCAACATATTTGATATCAAGGGAATCATACAGACCTGCAAAATACAGATAACAAATCTATCCACATTTATAACACATCAATACTAAAGAGTGAACAACATAAATGACAAAATGCCTGCAAAGATGGTGCAAGTATGTTTTTTTTCACATTTCACCCCACTTAGATTCTTTCGATTTCCCAGTACATTTTATGGTAAGGTCAATGGCAGCATTAAAAAGTCATCTTGACCTGAAAAAAAACAAGTCCAAACAAGTCTATGTAGATTGAAAAATAAAAAAGTTTTGGCTCTTGGAAGGCAGTGAGGAAAAAACAAAGAGCCAGAAAATTATGACTGGCTGTCAAGAAGGGGTTTAATGCAGTAAATTTGAAGTATATAAATGTACATTATGATAGTTCAGTTATCACTACTACTCTATAAGTAGAATTCTGTGTTCCTTATTTACCTTCAGCTGCGCTTCTGCAAAATGAAATGACTGTCAATTTATCTGCAGCACAATCCCCAGGGATGTAAGCGGGGCTGCCATCAGTAATTTCAGGGCCCCATCCAGCTGAAGAATTTAGCCCTACCTTCCCATTTTGCACCATACCGGTGTCCCATTTTTTTAAAAAAATTGATCAGGGCTCCTGACAATACTTCCCTGATAATGGCCCAAGATCTAGTTAAATGAGAGAAATGTGTGGTAGGTGCTGAGTTGTGGAGGTGGAATGTAACTGGCACCAGCTGCAAGAGTTACTAATAATGTTTTAAAGAGGTTTTCCTGAAATCGACATTTATCACCTGTTTACAGTGTCACCACCAATCATGAGAATCTGGGCAGTGAGGGGAGGCGGAATGGAGCAAGAGTCAAACATGTGCACTGCTGCTTTATTTAAAGTTTATAGGAATATAGGAGTGCTCGACTATCTCATATAGTCCCAAAGAATGGATTGGCAATGCACATGTCCAGCCTCCAGTACATTCAGATAGGGGAAGCAGGACCCATGTTATTGTGATCTACAGATGTCTCAATGTTGGGCCCCCCAGTGATCAGATAGTTATCACCAATCCTATGTGAAAAATATCAATTTTGGGAAAACCTCCTTAACACTAATAGGGATACATAGTATATTGAGGCCCCATTGCTTTGTATGGTCAAGGTCAGTAGTGGTGCCACCCATCAACAGGAGTCCATAGGCAGCTCAAGCAAATAATCAGGCAGCTGAACTAAAGTTCAAACATGTACTTAAGAATACATGGATTTGTATGTCTTACTTTGATGAATCTAAAGAGAGTCAAGTTTACATACAGATAGTGGTGAGAATGGGTTGGAAAATAAAATAATACCCATTCAAATAGAAAGTATAATAGTTAAAGGGGTTTTGCCAAGAAGTCAGTTTCTTACCTGTTATCTGATCAGGAAATAAAATTAACTCAGCATGCTAAGTCCCGGGGAAGAGGGAGAGGTTTGAGCTGAGACAAGCAGTGCCAGGGAGCGTCTACAATGTTTACACAAATAATTACATTAGAACCAGTGGATTTTCTATACAAAAGACAGGATATTTCTCCACAGTCCCTTTCTAGCTCCTTCATGTTCCCTGTCATCAGATAAGAAGTGCAGACAGCACAAGCCCGGCCAGATCAGCTCCTGGTGTCTAATGTAAACTGTCAGGTAACTAAGGGCAGGAAGGGAAAAAATGTAGCTCTCACTTTTTGTAATCACATATATTTAAAAAAGTGATTAAATATCTATTTTGGAGGATCCCACGTCAACATTACATCGTGGCAAAACCCCTTTAAGAAACAGAGAGGTCAGCTAGTAGGAACACTTTCCATTATTGGATTTACCAGAAATGATCCTATAACAGGAATGGAAGTTTTTGTATCAGAACATATTATTATAGGATATTATATATTTGTGTCATTACAGTATAATAGCAAAGTGTGTATACTGTTTATATAGAATATACCAATCAGAGAAAAACCTATATCTGTACACTCGGCTTTAGTAAGGCTTGGTGTATACACATTCACATTTTGGCATCTGTTCTTGTACTTTAGATTCTCAAAACAGAAATACTATAAGAAAATTGGACTTAAAATCCAAGCAGGCAAACATCCTGTGTATATCACCAGCATAAACACTCTTGATACAAGGCTGTGATTGGGACTGTGAGCTTTACAGATGATCACATAGAGTAATTGTACATCCTCATGCACATATCAGCCATACACATACCCCTTCCCCCTTCACAGCCTATGTGCATGGTTGTAGAGTCATGCCTTAAGTCCCAGCTGTAGAGGAAGAGAAGCATTCACAAGGCCACGTACAACATCCATTTATCTGGTAAAAATTAAGTCTGTTGTATTCCATAACAGGCTGCAAAATTGTTTACAAATGTTCTGTATTCTCCCGCTGAGCTCTGGTAGGAAAGAAACAATGGGGGGGGGGAAAAATTCTTTGTGAGTTTGAAAAAAACTTGAATTTTTTAGTT
>JAODAL010024437.1:0-60584 GCA_025379985.1 Phyllomedusa bahiana | reverse complement strand
CAAACAAAAAACCCTGCAGTTACAGAAATGATGTTATCCAAAAAATTCAGGCGCCCATATCCAAAATATTTCAATGCAATGTAATAATAAAGATTTCCACCATGTCTACACTAAGTCTTGGTGAACTTTATCAGTGACCCAAATTTAGATAGAGCTTGTCTTGTGTTCGCCCGCGGGCCCCCCCCCCACCCTCCCACCGCCGTGAATTTACAGCGGTAGATGCTGCTTTAAAATTCTCTAGCTAACTACATAAAATCTTCATTCTCTAATCTAACTAAATTGGAAGGATCACAGCTAATAGTAGAGGTTTCTCTGTACGAAATAGACTAATTTCGCTGAGCTGTTTGGCCACGGGCGAGCGCAGGTCCTATCCCTATGAGACGCTGAGAGACACTGAGGTGAAACAGGAAACGCTTTTCTATGTAAAACGAGGTCATGTGATTTTTCCAGCCAATCGCAACCATACACATCCCAGTCATGACGTCGCACACACATCTCACCCTGCTCTATTCTGTAATCTCATTTGCTGGCCGCCAAAATTACAGGAAGCGCCGAAACAGGCGCGATCTTAATAGATAAATGCACAGATTTTTAACCCCTTAATTTCGCATGATCTGGAAATTTCGATCACCATAAAAACCTTGCCGATTTCAACTTTGTCGATAAAAATCACTCAACACTAATGTTAAACTTACTGTTCTATAATTAATTGGGCAAGACCTAAAGCCCTTTTTGAAGATTGGAATAACATTTGCCTTGCGTCGGTCTCCTGGCACTATACCAGTCACCAGAAAATCTCTAAATATCATGTACAGGGGCACAGGAATAACTGAACTGAGCTCTTTAAGAACTCTTGGGTGTAAGTCACCTGGGCCTGAAGCCTTGATCACATTCAGTTTGTTTAACTTGTCTTGGGCAAGAAATACAGGTACACATCACATCATATGTATATCTTAAAGGGGTTCTTTAGGAGACGAAAAAAACTAAATAGATAAACTACATGTCATAATTAAAAATTCCTAAATAACCTTAATTATTTAAAGTCTGCTCGTTTTGTCTAGGGAATAACCCTTACAGGAGAAGAAAATGGCCACTGGGCCCCTTCCTGTGCAGAAACCTGTCCTACAGGAACTAGGACATGACTGACATAACAGAGCATGTGCTATGCTTATTCAGTCTGACAGACTTGTGCCATGACGGACAACTCTGCACAGTAGAAAGGAGACTGAGGGCTGTATACACACACTTATACTGTTAGGTCCATCTATATTTGGACACTGATAGTGTTGAGCGATCCCTAAAAAGATCGAGATTTGGTCGATTCTCGATTTTTGAAAAGATTCGACGGTTGATCTCGAAACGATGTTCGATCCACATTAAAGTCAATGGGACTTGACCGGTGAGTAGAAGCTGGAATTGTCATCCATACAAGTAAACTGGATATGTGAAACAACTTAGTGAAGAAAATTTGGCTCTAAGAGTCAGAAAAAATTTGAGAGACTAAAATAATTCATTCCTTTCAATGGTTAACTGAAAAGATGAGGACCCCTCAGGATGCAAAACCCCGTAGCGGCTACTACTGCTGCTCCTCCTATAAATATGACCCTGCCAGCTGAACCTCTATCTTCCCCATTGGGATGTTCTTGCTGCCGCCACATATCACATGTACCATGCTTGCAAGCAGAGGCATAACTTGAAGTTCTTGGGCCCTGATACAAAAAGTGAAATGGGACTCATGACAGTTACCATGTGCCACAACCTCAAACAGTCACACTTCAAACTCCACTATGGTGAAGACCAAAGAGCTGTCTAAAGACACCAGAATCAAAATTGTAGCCCTGCACCAGGCTCGGAAGACTGAATCTGCAATAGGCAAGCAGCATACTGTGAAGAAAACAACTGTGGGAGCAATAATTAGAAAATGGAAGACATACAAGACCACTGATAATCTCTCTCGATCTGGAGCTCCACGCAAGATCTCACCCTATGGGGTCAAAATGATCACAAGATCGTTCAACAAAAAATCCCAGAACTACTCGGAGAGACCTAGTGAATGACCTGCAGAGAGCTGGGACCAACGTAACAAAGTCTACCATCAGTAACACACTACGCCGCCAGGGACTCAGATCCTGCAGTGCCAGACGTGTTCCCCTGCTTAAGACAGTACATGTCCGGGCCCATCTGAAGTTTACTAGAGAGCATTTGGATGATCCAGAAGAGAATGTCATATGGTCAGATGAAACCAAAGTAGAACTGTTTAGTAGAAAAAGAAATAGATTTCTTTCTACAAGGGTATTTACTAATTGCGTTTTCTACAGTAGCATGACCACCAAACCAGCAAAAATGACCTTTTTCAAACTCAATAAAATTTTCAAGACAAAATTTGGATTTGAAATAAAATTTCTTCCTAGAAGGACATTTGCTAACGGTGTCTTCTGCAGCAGCTGGACCCCAAAAACAGCAAAAATGAACTTTTGTTCACTCAGAATAAAGATGGGAAAGATGCAGCCAGAAATATAAAAATCCCTAACTATTGCTGTCTATGACTTCCTAAACTTGCTTTACCCTTTCCCCGCTAACTAATCTAACTAACTGTTACCGCCAGGGGTGCCAATAGGGCAGTACTCCTGTCAGGGGCCCTAATCAAAAAGGGGCCCACAAATAAGTTCAAAAATAGGAACTAGTAATGGGTGGGGGCCCCATTCAATTTGGCTGTATAGTCATCCCTGCCATCCGCCGCCGATCGTTAGGGTCCTAAATCGGTACTGTGCATACAGTTACAGGCTTCTGTGGAACAGAGAGCGATTCTGTCCGCTCTGCAGAGTACTCTGGTAAGCCTCAAACAGGCTCACTGGAGTACACAGCAAAACCGATGTGAGTGTCACACCGCCTGTGAAGGAAGACTGGTAGCAGCGACAGTATCAGTGAGTGTGCAAAGGTGAGTGCTGTTAGTTTTTTATTTTTAATTAGCCTTATACATGTGCAGGGGAACCTATAATCTACCTATACATATGCAGGGGGAACCAACAACCTACCTATACATATGGAGGGGGAACCTATAATCTACCTATACATATGCAGGGGGAACTTATAAACTACCTATACATGTGCAGGGGATCCTATAAGCTACATATACATGTGCAGGGGAAACCTATGAACTACCTATACATGTGCAGGGGAACCTATACGCTAAATATATATGTGAAGGAGAACCTATAAGCTACATATAAACATTCAGGGGAACCTATAATCTACCTATAAGCTACCTATATACGTGCTGGGGTCCTATAAACTACCTATATATGTACTGGGGGCCCTATAAGCTACCTATATATGTGCTGTGGGACCTATAAGCTATATATATACATGCTGCGGAACCTATTACCTTCCTATATACCTACTTGGGGACATATAACCTGCCTATATACCTACTGGTTGACATATAAACTATATATCAACCTACTGGGAGACATATAAACTATATATTCACCTACTGGGGGACATATAACCTATACACCTACCTACTGAGAGACATATAAATTATATATTCACCTACTGGGGGACATATAACTTACTGGGAGGCCCTATTACCTACACTGGGGGACATATAACTTACTGCGTTGTAAAGTCACTAACAGTTATTTAAGCCAGCTGTTAAGGCCTCAAGTCGATTGATTAGAGCTTAGCAATTGACTCCGAGAGCTATAATCGGTCATTAAGCCGGTTGTTAAGGCCTCAAGTCGATTGATAAGAGCTTAGCAATCAACTCCGGGGTTTACTGTATGGGGCCCTGAAATGCATAACAGATGACTTATGGTAGACTAACTGATGACTGATGAATGACTGATGTGAATAGATGACTGTTGTAATGTGTATTTTACACTGTCAAGAAGATGTGCTACAGTTCACTAGTCAGTGACATCGGCAATCGGAGCAACAAAATCGTCAGAGATCAACGCTTGATTCATTTTGATAAATTTCAAACAATCCACATTGTCTGGGGAAAAACGGATACATTTGTTAGTTATCACCCCGCCAGCTGTGCTGAATGTGCGTTCTGAGATAATGCTGGCTGCTGGGTAGGATAAAACTTCTATAGCGTGCCGTGCAAGCTTAGGCCATTCATCTAGTTTGGACACCCAGAAGTAGAATGGGTCAAAACCAAGTCCAAAAACATTGGGGATGAGCCTTAGGTAGTCATGGATCATGGTCTTAAGGTGGTCTCTGTGAGTCTGAATGCTGCCCTGCCTTGCAGGCATTGGTGAGGTGGTAAAGACGATTGCCAAATGTCACCCAGTAGGCTTCTGTCACACTGCCCGCTGCAGCTACTTGCCATTCTATTGCTGGCACATTGCTGACGTTGCTCCACCGGGACATTAGAATGTGAAGAAGATGCAACAGATGTCTTGAGTTGGACAAACAGCACTGTCTCAAATTCCTGCATTTTACTGTCAATTTCTGTGGGTTGAAGGAAATTGCTCACTTTTGATTTGTAACGTGGATCAAGAAGGGTGGCCACCCAGTAATAGATGTTCATTTTTATTGCCTTGATGTATGGATCATGTTGCAGGTAATGTAGCATCCAAGCACTCATGTGTGAGATGCTTCCAGGATCTCCCAAGTCTCAGGGTCGAGGGGCCCTAACCGGTTCTTCCTCCTCTTCCCGTAATCTGTGCCAACCTCTTACCACTGAAGGGAAATTGGTACCGTTTGTGTGCACCCCTGTCTCATCACCCTCCTCCACTTCTTCATCCTGATCGTCAGTCCAGGCTAGCCTCATGCACTCTACTCTGTGAGCTGATGTGCCATCCTGCATCATCTCTGGACCTTGAACCACCACCTAAAAAAGACCTATACATTTTGGAAACAGTCGGGCCTATACATCCTCCGGCGAGTAAGGCTTTGTGTCTGCATCTGTGTCCACCTCCTCCGCCATCACTGCTGGGACTTGCTGCCGCAGAGTGTCTAGCGCTTGTTCTAGTAAAAATATGACCACAATGGTCATGCTGACAATGCCATTGTCATGACTGACCATTTTGGTGGCATCTTCAAAAGTGTCAAGGATGGTGCAGAGCTCCTTCACCTGCATCCACTCTCTATGGGTCAACCACATCCAGAGGTCTTCACCACTGCTCGTCAGGCCATGCAACACTTCATACTGCATAATGGCAGTCTGCTGCTGCCACAATCGCTGGAGAATGTGGAGGGTGGAATTACAGCATGTTGCCACATCACATATCAGACGGTTGACAGGGAGGCCCCGATGAAGCTGCAACGCTGCCAGTCGTGCCAAGCAGGGTGCGAATGCCGGAAGTATGAGCTAAGACTTCGAGACTTCCTCAGCAGACAGTCAAGACCTGGGTAGCTCTTGAGAAATTTCTGCACAACCATGTTCATGACGTGTGCCAGGCAAGGGATGTGCGTAAGTCTACCAATCCTAACGGCGGCAAGGACATTTCTCCCATTGTCGCACACCACCTTGCCTGGCGGCAGGTTCTTAGCACGCAGCCACTGGTCAGTCTCAGTGTGCAGAGCCGTCCACAGCTATAGACCAGTGTGTTGATGGTCTCCAAGACACATTAATTTGAAAACAGCTTGGTATCTCTTGGCACATAATGTGACCCGTCGAGGCTGGGGATATGGACAGCAGTGTGGAAGAGTGTCCCCGAGCCCGAGACCCATTATTACCAGAGGCACTTTCATCCACCCAACTCACCCAGTGAGCAGTCAGTGAGATGTAATGCCCTTGACCATGCTTTCTAGTCCATGTGTCTGTAGTGAGATGGACTTTGGTGAACACAGATGCATCCAACGAGCTGGAGATCTTTTCTGCAACGTGGCAGGCCAGGGCAGGGTCAGCTTTTCTGGAAAAGAAATGCCTGTTTGACATCTGATATTGGGGACATGCCAGGGCCATGATGTGGCAGAACCCATCTGTGTCCACCAGGTGGAAAGGCAACATTTCCAATGCCAACAGCCTGGCAATGCTGACATTCAGACTTTTGGCTTTGGGATGGTTGGGGTGAAAGTGTTTCTTCTGCTCCCCCACCTGGTACACAGAAGGCTGGCTGCTGGATTGGCTGCTGTACGGCATACAGGTCAGACTGGTGGATGTGGAAGGTGTAGGCTGTGTTGCTGGTGGTGGGAATCGGGCGACAGTGTCTTTGACTAGGGATGGTGCTTGCTGATGCTGCTCCGGCACATCGGCAGCAGAAGACCGCTTGGGCTTGGAAGTGGTGGCGGAGAAGGCAGAAGATGTCATGGTGGTTGGAAGCCCAGGAACTGTGTGGCCTTTTTTCTCCAAGTGACTCTTCCACAGCAATTCATGCTTTACATGCATGTGCCTGTTTATGCTCATGGTGTTTAAACTCTATATATTCTTTCCTCTACTTACGATTTGATGGCAAATCTGGCATATGACATCGGTCGGCGAATCTGAAGCTTGATCGAAAGAGGCCCAGGCTACACAGGTCTTGGACCTCTTCGACGGTGAAAACCTAGTAGCAGTGTTCCCGCTGCCACCACTGACCATGGCTGGCAGATTAATGTTAGCGGACTTGTGCAACCGCTCTCTCCGTTCCTGCGGCTGGACCTGCACTGACACTACCCCATCATCCTCCTCCTGCACTGATGATGCGCTCGCCAGCTGCTGCTCAAAAGACCACGTTGAATCCGCAATGTCATCATCATTACAGGTGACTTTCTCTTCCTGACAGTCTACATCTTCAAGCTGCGGGCTAGAAGCCACAATCCCTGTGAGCCATTGCTGACCGCTCGGGATTTCTGCCGACAGACCAGCTTCCTTTTCCTTCTCTGAGGGCATCAGTGATTGGGTTTCAGAGCAGATGAAATCATCCTCTTTGGCCTCTTGATCTTTTGAAATGCCTACTGACCCCAACCACATTGTGTCATCAAAGAGCTCTTTGGGATATGGATTATCCCAAACCTGGAGCAAGGAATATTTGGGCACAGAATCAGATTTTCTGCAAGAAACCAGTATATCAAAGCAATTTCTTTTTAGAGCATATTTTCTAACGGTGTCTTGTGCACTGGCTTTCCCCTCAAAACTGGAGCAAGAAACTTTTGCGCACTCAAAATAAAGTTGGGAAATATGCAGTCAGTAATATAAAAATCCCTAACTACTGCTGTCTATTATTCCCTAATCATGCTGTACCCCAACCCCATGCAAAATCATGGCCTACAGACTCAGTAACCTACATTTTGATGAAGGAAAATTAACATGCAATTTAATGGTCTAAAATAAAAAAAGCTATTTTGTAAGATTTTAATTATAAAAAAAGAAAAATCTTAAAATCAGAAATTTTATAATTATCATTACGTGAGCAGTGGCGCTGTGGAGGGCCGCGGCTGCTGCGATCGGCCACTCCCGGCAGCAGCAGGACAACAGAGTTAAGATCTTTGGCCACTGCGCTGGACCGTCGCGACGGACGACTCACTGCTCCACAGTTCAGGGGTCAGAACTCTGCTTGAACTGCAGCCGCACACACTGTCCTGTCTCCTGAGGGCACCAGTACGGACACAAGGAGAGGATCAAGCCGCCCTGTGTATCGTGCTGCCGACGCTGCTCCTGCCTTCTTTCAATTGTGATATTGAGAGCATCGGCCACAGCGGAGCATCGCGGTCAGAGCTCACACTGTCATACATGATTGAAAGGAGGTAGGAGCAGCGCTGGCAGCATGATACACAGGGCAGCTTTAATAATATGCAAACAGTTCTCTTGCATGGGCCCACCAGCTGCAGAACATATAAACCGCTCCTAAAGCTCCGCTCCCTTCCGGTGTGGCAGCGTCCTAGGCAGGTGTGAACGAAGATTCCTAGTGGGCTGCATCCTACCAGGCCACCAGCACTACAGCCTCAAGGTATTCATTTTACTTATATATAGGTCGTTACTCCTGTCTCCTCTGACTGTGTGGGCAGCAGCCAGCATGGTGGAGCGCTCAACATCTCAGTATAATGGTGTGTACCTGTGCATGCCGCTATACACCTGCTGTGGGAAGGTAAGCGCTGGCCAGTGCGTACTTCCCACAGTGCTCCAGCACATAAAAACTGGAAAGGAGTGACATATCACTTCTTTTTATGGGCACACAGTACGTGCCAGCGAGTACACTGTGAAATCATAGCACTCAATAAGTGCTATAATAATACATTATTTGTGAACACCTCCTAAAAATAAATGACATATCACTTCTTCTGGGCGTCTACGCACTGGAGAAAGGAAGAATGAATGGTGGCAAGGCCGGAGCACTGTGGGAAGTACGCTCTGGCCAGCGCTTACCTTCCCACAGTTGGCGTATAGCGACGTGCACAGGTAAACGCCAATATACGCAGTGTGAACCTGGCCTCAGAGTATAATCACACAAAGTATTTGCGGGGAGTACTTAGGCGCGTAATTGCACTGCAATGCCTCTGCAGTATTTCCCACAAATACAGTAAAATCATAGCACTTTACTTTCATTTTCCCTATCATGTCACTTCTTTTTACGGTCGCATACTGTGCGCCAAGGAAAATGAAAGTGAATAGGAGGCTGGGCCATAGCACTGTTGAAAGTATGTGCTGGCCAACAAAACTTTCAACAGCAGGTGTATTGCGGTGCACAGGTACATGCCACTATTTGACGTGTGAACTCAATCTTGGCCATCAAAGTTAGGCACTAGCAGCATCAGGACTGTGTGTGAAGCAGCACCGCAAACACTGAAACACTTTTCAGTGCACTCACACGTGTGAGGTAGATGCCAGGCAACTTAGCAGTGATCTTTTGCCGCCCACGTTATCTTCTGCCTAGAAGCAGCCGACTCCTGTGGGTCCTCCTCAATTACAGGCCCTACTATGCCCATGCAGAGGCCCAGACTATTGTGATGTGTTAAACTGGGCCACTTGTCTGCTTCGAACTTTCCAGTTACCAGCTGGACCAGACTGGTGGTTTGCTGCAGCCTTCATACCTACCTAATGGGGGCCTATTTACCAGCCTACTTTATATGAGCCTATATAACTACCTACCTAATTGGGAGGGCCTAACTATTCCTACCTACCTAATTGGGGTCTACCTCCCCAAAATGGGGTGTACCCATTTACCTACTTAATTTAGGGGTGTACCTATGTCCTATATTAGGGGATTACCTACCTACTATATAAGGAAACAAAATAAAAACTAAAACAGAAACGGGCACCCCATATCTGTCTGGAGGCACTTTTATTGTTAGGTGCACAAAGGGGTCTTTATAACCTTTGCATTGTATGGAGGGGAGTTTGTAAAAGGGTGAGGCAAGGTAAAGGGTGTGAAAAGGGGGGTTAAAAATGTTTTTGGTGGATTTCGGGGACAAGTCGGGCGGGGAGAAGTGTCATGATGGTTGCGATAGTAAAAAAAGGAAAAAAAGTGACCCAGGGGTTTTTTTATTCTGTTTTCATCAAGCTGTTTTTTAACTTATGTGAGGGTGACTTGTTTCCCCGAGATTGGCCATTATGGGTCCTACATGGCAGTATTGAAGGTTTTTTGGCACCTGAAAGGGGGTGATAACTTCCCCCTGATCAAAAGAGAGTGCACACCGCCCCTGACCCTGGGTTAGGGGTTTTTCTCTGCCCCACGTTTCTTTCTTATCTCTTTTTATAGTTTTATTTAGAAAATGAAAGTGCCAGCCAAGGGAAAACCAGAGGCGACATTGATTGGGCTGGGGGGGTTTTTGTGCCAGGCGCTTTTGTCCCTTCCGGCCCGTCTATATGTCACCGGAAAAAATACTGGTAGATTCAGACCGCCTTAAAATACAAATGTAAACTTTACAAGATACAGTAATAGCTACACTTATCTCTTGCAACATTCAGCCAAAAATTTGAAATTGACGGGGGGAAGCTTTGGGAAATATAGAAAGGAAAGATCACGGTGGTTGACTTTTTAGGACCCCTGTTCTTTTTTAAGAGTTTAAAACAGTTATTGAGTTGCTTTTTCTGAAAAAATTTGTTATTTATTAATGAAATTTTTGTTCAGTTTTATATTTATTCCACAAACAGAATGCTTAACAGGAAAATTTTTGGCTTTTTTACCATAGTTTGTTTATGACTTGCTTTCAAATGCCTTTTTTTTATTTTAGCCCCCTGCTGGGAGTTCTGTAATCACTGATAATTAGGATTAGCGTTTTAAAAACGAAAAAGTGAAATCGGAAAGGTTTTTCTTTTGATCAAAAATTTCCCGTCATGAATAATTTAGGTGAAAATCTGTCAAATCTATTAAAATCGCACATTTTCGGCGTTTCCCGTCATTTTGGGGGCCCAGCAAATCCGCTTAGAGATAGAGCGGGGTGAGCTGGGTGTGCGATGTATGATTTTTATGTGTATGGTTGTTTTTGGCGGAAAAATCACATGACCTCGTTTTGCTAGACAGCCCTTCCTGTTCAGCGTCATGTTTCTAAGGGGGACGGTGTTACTCTCTCCCAAATACAGCTCAGCTCTGCTCAACACATTTCTCAAAAACCCCCTTTTTTACCGTACACTTTTAAATTAGGTGTTTTTCATTTTGGGAGGCTTTGTTAAAGACCCACCTTTATTTTAAACGACAGAAATTTTTAGAAGGTTATTTCAAGGTGCCAAAAAACTTTTTTTTCCGTACACAATTTAATTAGGGGGTTTTTTATTTTTGGGGAGCCGTTTTGTTAAGGGCCCCTTGTACTTACCTTTGGGGACAGAAATTATCTAGTAACTTTCGTTGTTTTCATAGGGGCAAAAAAAACCCTTTTTTTATCCATAACAATTTTTTTCGGGTTTTTTACTTTGGCGCAGGCCATTTTTGCTCAAAGACCCACCTTTTTACTTACATTAGGTACAGAAAGTTTTCTAACTGCTGTTGTTTTCATTGGGCAAAACCCCCTTTTTATCTTTCACAAAATTTTAAATTTGATGTTTTTCACTTTGGGCAGGCCTTTTTGCTCAAAGACCCACCTTTATTACTTAGGATACAGAAATTTTTTTAGTAACTGCTGTTGTTTTCATTGGTAAAAAACCACTTTTATTATCCGTACACAATATAATTAGGTTTTTTCCTTAGGGAAGGCCATTTTGTTCAAAGAACCCCCTTGTCTTTTATTACGATAAAAAAAATTTCAGTAATTGCTGTTTTTTTTCATAGGTGCAAAAACTACCTTTTTTTATCCCTACACAATTTTAATTTGGTGTATTTTACTTTGGGCAGGCTATTTTGTTAAAGACCCACCTTTTACTTACATTGGGTACAAATTCTATAATGCTGTTGTATTTCCTTGGGCAAAAAACCCCCTTTTATTTCCGTTTTTAAAAATTTAAATAGCTGTATTGCCTTTTTTTCGCCCCCGTTTTTTTTTTAAATACCCCCCCCTTTTATTAAATTTGGATACAGAAATTTCTTCTTACTGTTGGTGTTTTCATTGGGGCAAAAACCACGTTTGTTATCTGTATAACTTTTAAATAAAATGTTTACACTGGTGCGGGCCCCAGTTTTTTTCAAATAGCCCGTTTACAAATTCTGCTGAAAAAAAAATTTTTAGCAATGTTCTGTTTGTCTTTTCTGCAAAAAACGCAATTTTTTTCATCGTGAACTTTTGAAAAATTTTATTGGCTCGGTGAACTCAGTTTGGCGCGATATGCATTTGTATGATATTTTGTTTTAAAACTATCAATTCTATCCTACTGGGCATTGAAATCCCCGGGATGAAGGAAGAACCTGTTGTTTTGCTTTTTGGGTTTTTCCACCAACCATTTCACAGGTATTTTCTAAAAAATTATTTTTAATCCCAGTTGGTTGTAGGAAATTAAGGATTTAAAAAAAAATGTGATTTCCCGTTTTTTAATAAGAGACTTCAAAACTCTTCCCTACCTTTTAAATTTTTTGAAAATGGAGGGAAAAGCAGGTGGGAAGCGAGCAAAAAGGGTGTAGGACTGGAGGGAGAGGTACGAGAGAAAGGGGCTCCTTTCAGTTTCTGGCGACAAAACGCAAGCCACGGCATCGGTTCAGGACCGTCAGGCCCGTCATCGTGGGTCGGGGCCCTGGGAATCTCCGTAACGAACATCGTCGCCAATCTGTTCTTTTTTTTTTTCAGTGGTTAATGCAACCCCATCCCCCAGTTTACCTCCTGTCCCCCCAGTCCCCGGCCACAAAAATCGTCTCAGCACGTCGTCCCTCCCCATGAACGAAGGCAAAAAAATTCAATTGGGACCCCACTGTTGATAATCCCTTTTCTAAGACCTCTTTGAGACAAAATGTGGTTGGGGGGTCGAAAAACATTTTAAAGAAACCTGCCGGGTCACAGCATGGGCCCCAAACCCGCAGAGCCCCCGATTTTAAAAAGTCCGCAAAAAAAGGGGTCTTGAACCAACCACTTTAGTTTCACTGGGCATAGATTTTCCCAGCCTGGGGCCCCGCATAGCCGCAAACCAGCAGACCCCAATTAAAAAGTGCCGGAAAAAGGAGTCTTTAGCCACATTTTAGTGAACTGGACATTGACTATATCTGTCCTGTACCGCAGAATGACATTTAAAACGGTCTGACCTACAGATTATAAAGTGCCGGTAATAGGAGTCTTTAAACCACCATTTTTAGTTTAACTGGACCCCCATTGACTATACCTGTCCTGGGCCACAGGCATGAGCCCCAAACTGCATGACTCCAAAATTTAAAAAAGTGCCGGAAAAAAGGAGTCTTTCAACCACATTTAGTTCACTGGACATAGGACTATACCTGTCCTGGGCCACAGCATGAAGACCCAATCCTGCTTGACCCACAGATTAAAAAGTGCGGAAAAAGGAGTCCTTTCAACCATCATTTTTAGTTTCACTGGATCATTGACTATACCTGTCTGACCCAGAATGAACATTAAACCTGTCTGACCCAACAGATTATAAGTGCCTGGAAAAAAAAGGGGTCTTTTAACCACCATTTTAGTTGAACTGGACATTGACTAGACCTGTCCTGGACCGGCAGTATGTCATTAACCTTTCTGACCCCCAACTTAAAAAGTGCCAGGAAAAGGATAGTCTTTGGAACCATCCATTTTTAGTTGTACTGGACATTAAATATATTCTGTCCTGTACGCTGTATGACATTATATCACTGGTGCTGACCCACCAGATTAAAAGGCTGGGAAAAGGCGTCTTTCAACAACATGCTTTGTTGAACTGGTCATTGGCTACATAACTTGTTCATGTACCCACAGTATGACCATTAACTGTTGACACAGATTAATAATGTTCGCTAAAAAGGAGTCTTTGAGCCCCATTTTAGTGTTCACTGGATTAGGTATTACCTGTTCCTGGGGCCACAGCATGAGCCCCAAACTGCAGGACTCCCAGATTTAAATTGTGTGGGTAAATAGGAGTCTTTTCAACCACCATTTTAGTTGTGTATGGATCATTGACTATATCTGCCTGGCTACAGCATGAGCCCAACACTGCATGACTCACACATTTTAAAAAGTTGCGGGAGAAAAAAGGAGTCTTTAACCACCTTTTATAGTTTCATGAACCATTGAGGATACTGTCATGGGCCACAGCATGAGCCCCAAACCTGCATGGACCCCAGATTAAAAAGTTGCCGGAAAAAGGAAGTCTTGTAACACCAATTTTAGTTTCCTGGACATTGACTATACCTGTCCATGTACCACAGATGGACCCCTAATACTGTTTGACCCACTGATCCACAAAGTGGCACTATGCTGATTTTGTACAGTGACTGTCATTTAGTATATTTTTTGGTAACTGACTTTTGTTTACAGGAATTTTTTAGGGAAGTTTTATTGTATAGTTTTACATTATTATCATTTGCTTTTTTTTCAAGTGTGAATAACATACACCATCCCTGCAGTTTTAAAGGCATTTTTTTTACAAGTGTAGATGTATTAATTCATCCGCCACCATTAATAATAAAAATGTCCTATAATCTTCCCAAAACACGTCTTAGTTGAGAAGACATTTGCCTCCTGGCTTCTGAGAGTGATTCCAGCAATCAACTTCAATGGTTTCCATTTTTCCTCTAATCTTCTTCATGATTAGGACAGAATCCCATGGAGATCAATGATGCGACCCCATAGTGACTCCACCCCCCAGGCACCAGAAAATTGTAAGCCTCTAATTGTGCAATTTGTGTCCAGCCATGGGGCACTTTTTGACACTAATGAACTCACAGAAAATCACTTTTTCAAGAATCTGATTTTTTAGTGAACTTTGAAGCTCTCCTGATTGCCCCTTAAGGTGAGAGCAGGTGCTGCGTCAGCATCTGTTTAAACAGAGGTCAGCTGCCAGGGCCAGATCTTACATGTGGGTGCGGTGAGAGCAAGGGCTAGGTTCTGTCATCTATTATACACGCAGGTTCAGCTGCCTGGGCCGGAGTTAAGTGGGTGCGTGAGAGCCCTGGCTGGGGTCCGTCATCTCTTTTAACCCCGGTAAAAAATGCCCATTATGTCGCGAGCAAACGAAAACTGTCATGCTGAAGCAGAGTGCGGATAGCGAAGTGTGAGGTAAGACCTACAGTCTTCCTCAGTACACAGTCAAGACCTGGTTAGCGCTTACCCCTCCGTATGAGTGCAGTACCAATATTGAGCTTCACTTGGACATTACTGATGGTTAAGCTCCTGTTCCACCCAGGTGGCCATTTTTCTTTGGGCATTCTTTTTCTCATTCTTACTCAAACGTTGCTGGAAGGAAAATTGTCTCTGTTCTTTGTTCTCTGTCAGTGCTCCATACTCCATGTCTCTGTATAACCTACATCTGGTCCAGTCTTCCGGTACATCCCTTGTACATTCAGAGAATTTTTTTACAGCTTTTTGTTACATGCAAGTTTTTTAGTAGTTTAATTCTAGAAAACATTTTTTTAAATAGAATGGGAATCTCACATGTCTTTAGTTTTCCCTTTTTTATTTAATAATTAAATGGGTTTGTTCATTACAGGGATTTGATACTATGTTAGAAGATCTTGCAAAAACAAGTGATTTGCAATATGTTGTCATTAACGTGTCCTACCTTTTCTGTTTATGACGACATCACCTTGATGCCCACTCTAGACAATTGTGAGAAGAAAATCGTCTCGTTAGAAACCATTTTTACCAATAAGACCGTAGGTTCTAGTTGCATTGTCACAGCCCAAAATGACCCCAAAAATTCAAAACAGGACCACATTAGCCACTTTTGACAATTGTGAAGAACAAATGTTGTTAGAAACACTTTTTTATTTATAAATAGGAACCTGTAGTATAGCTGGCATGTCACAGCAATAATGCCCCAAAAAAAGTCAATAAATGGGAACCTTGAGCCACTTTGGACAATTGTTGAAGAACAAATGTCTGTTAGAAAAAAACATTTTTTTTTTTTATATTTAGGACCTGTAGTTTAGCTGTATGTCCCAGCTATTGGCCCAATAATTCAAAAAGATGACCTTGAGCCACTTTTTTTTGGACTATTGTGAAGAAACAAATGTCTGTTAGAAAACCATTTTTTTTTTTTTTTATTATAGATACTTGGTTTATTGAGCTGCATTTTCAAAGCAGCATGTAACATAAATTATAAATCTGACTTCTCAGCCACTGTTTTAAAAATGTGAGGAGAGAGAAATGACACTTAAACAGCCACCCATTATGTTCCAATGGAAACCAGGATTATAGCTGATCATCTCACAGCCTACATGACCCAAAAAATTATAAATATTGTCCTTCTCAGCCACTATAAAAATTGATAGGAGTTCGTATGTGAGGGAGAAATGCACTTAAAAGTCCACTATTTCTGTTCCAAAGGACCATAATTATAGCTGTTCTACAGTAACATGACCTCAAAACCATGACAATGCGGGTAGACGAAAACTTTCTAAAGATAAGTGAGTAATTGGAATACACGATGTTGTACGAACATTGGCTGTCTTTTACAGTCTCCTCACAGCAAAAACCAGCAAAATGAAAACCTGTTGGGAACTGAGTATATAAAAACTGCAGTAAGATAATGACTCATTTTAAAAAAAATTTTACAAGAGGACCATTTCTGTTTGAAGAGGAATCGTGAAAGTCAGACCGGGCAAAACTAATCGGTGGGTGACCTCGGCAGTTGGGCCACACCATCTCTCAGAGATCCATGCCTGATTCATCTTGATGAATTGTCAAACGAATCCACATTTATATGTGGAAAGTTCGGATGCGTTTGAGTGTCTGTATTGGTCTTCTCAGCTGGTGCTGAAGTAAGGCCCGCTCATATATGACGCTGGCTGCTGGGCAGGGACAACACCTCTATGGCGAGCGAGCTTGGGCCATTCGTCCATTTTGGAATTCCCAGTCTGTTCTATTGGCGTCGGGAACACATACAAAAACATTGGTGTTGAGACGCAGAGATAGTCGCTGCACCATGATCTTAAGCTGGGTCTCTGTGTGGTTGGTATTTTGTGGTTGCCCTTGCATGTGCATGCGTTGGTGCTAGGTGGTAAATAAGATTTGCCAGAGGTCTTCACATTAGGCTTCTGCCACATGCCTGTGTGCTGCTGATGCGTACGTGCCTATTGGCCATCTCTATGCTGTCACGTCGCTGATGTTGTTCCCACCGTGACTATTTGAGGAACGTGAAGCAGAGCAACGGATGTCTCCAGTTGATTCAATCAGCAAGGTCTCCTTTCCTGATTTTATCTATATTTGGTGTGGGGTTGGAAAGCAAGTGCTGCGTTTTGTTTTTGTACGGGGACCCAGGTGGGTTGTCCAACCCAGTAACTGTTGTTCCATTTTGATTGCCTAATGCTGAGGATATGTGGGAGGAAATGGATGTCATCAAAGCACTCATCTGTGAGATGGGAGCCTTGATTTCCCAGCTCTGGGTCGATGGGCACTAGCAAAACTGTTTCCTCCATCTTCACTCCTCGCCTCAAATTTGCCGCCAACCTCTTTCCAAGGCTGGGTCGTGGTTTTACGTCGGTGTACTAGGATACCTCTCCTCCTCCTCCTTTCCTCCTCCGCTTCCTCGGCACAGTCTTCAAACGAGCCACTGACTTGCCTGAGATGATGGCACATCTGAGAGCTGATGCGCCGCCTTGCACTAGGCCCTGGACCCGAACCACTGCCTAATGAAGAACGATGAATTAGTGAAATGTCGGGCCTTGTGGATTTGATGGAGAGATAGGCTCCGTGTCCGCATCTGTGTCCGTTTACTCCTCCGTCGCTGGCTTGGAGACACTGTTGTTTCAGAGTGTCCAACAAGCGTTCCAGAACTATGTTCCACCAATGCTATGCTGACAAGGGGCTTTATCCGCATGACATTTTGGTGGCTTCTTCAAAACTCATGGCATAGGATAGTGCAGAGCTCTTTCACCTTGCCTCCACTCTCGTTGGCCTCATCATCCCGAGGTCCTGCACGCTGATTGTCAGGCATGTGTCACTTGTACTGCGTATGGCATTGCGGCTGCTGCCAAACATTTGCTGGAGCATTGGAGGGTGAATTCAGCGTGTGCCACAGTCAACAATGAGTAGGTTAATGGGGAGGCCGAGCTGACGCTGCACGCAGCCAGGCGGGACGAAGCAGGGTGCGATCGGCTGGACGTGCGAACTCAGACCTTGAGCCTTTCCTCAGGCAGGCAGCAGTCAAGACGACGGGTAGTCTTAGAATTTTCTGGCCGACAAGGTTCATCGACATGTTGCCAGGGCAAGGGGGATGTTCTCCAGCACTACCGATCTTAAGGGCGGCAGCAGATTTCGCCCGTTATTCGCAACCACCATTGCTGGCACAAAGGGTTCATCGTCACCAGCAGCGCTCGGTCTCGTTGCGGTGAGCGACGTCCACAGCTACTGACTTGGGTGTGGACAAGTCTCCAGACAGACTTAATTTAAACACGGCTTGTTTCTCGGGGCCCGTGATCCCACCGAGCCCTTGGGGGAAAGAACCCGCACCACCCCCTGAGGTTTTGAAGGGTGCGCCGGCCTGAAGCCACCGTCACCACCAGGACATCCACCCAGCTCACCCAGTAGCTGTCACAGAGATATACGGCCTTGGCCGGCTTATAGCCCAGGGTTTCGGTGGTCAATGGATTTTCCAACACAGTGCAACAATGCGCTTGAAATTTAGATGCCCGGGGCGGGCCAGGGCAGGGACGGCTTTCTGGCAAAAAAAATTGCCTGTGGGCATCCGGGTATTGGGGGGCAAGGGGCATGATGGCGGAACCCATCTGTTTCCACCAAGGGAAAAGGAAAATTTTCCAAGGGCCAAAAGCCTGGAAATGCCGACATTCAGGTTTTTTGGCTTTGGGATGGTTTGGGAAAAAGGTTTTTTTCTTCTGCCCCCCAAACCGGGAAGACAGAAGGCTGGCTGCTAACTGGCCAATGTACGGCGTGCAGGTCGTCAAACGGGCGGAAGGAGAAGGGGTAGGAGGGTCCTGGGGGTGTGGGGGTACTCGGGGGGCGGTGAGGCTGAGTGGAGGTGATCCCTATCATGACCTGAGAGACATGGGCACGAGGAACACTTGGTGGTGGCAGAGGAGGAGGAGGCGGAGACAGAGGGTGTGACAGTGGTTGGAGGCCCGGCGTCGGTCTGGCCTTTTTTGGCCAAGTGTTCCCTCCATTTCAACTCATGCATTCGCTGCATGTGACTAGACATGTTGGTGGTGGTTAAACACCTAAGATTCTTGCCTCTACTTATGCGTTTACGGCAAAGGCGGCATATGACATCGCTGGGTGAATCAGAGGCTTGCTCAAAAAAGGCCCAGGCTTGAGAGGTCCTGGGCCTTTTTGGTGGCGATAAGCGAGGAGCGGGGTTTCCGCTGACCGTGGCTGGCGGAATCATATCAGCGGACTTCTGCGACCGCCCTCTCCCTTTTTGAGGCGGGACCCGTACTGACACTACCCCATCGTCTTCCTCCTCGTCAGTAATGAAGCGCTCGCAAGCAAATTCTGCTGAAAAGACCACGTTGGATCCGCAATGTCGTCATCATCATCATCAACACAGGTCACTTGGTCGTCCTAACATTCTGCATCCAGGAGCTGCGGGCTACAAGCAAGAGGGACTACGGATAATAAAAGTGGAGTTTTGCACCTAACAAATACACCTGCAGTTGCTAGAAAAGATCTGTATCCTAATATAAGTTCAGGCTGCCCAACATACAAGTAATATTTCAACAGAAAACTGTTAATAAAAAGCCATTGCAATGCAATGTCTAAACAAAGTCTGGGCTGCACAATATCCAGTATCCTTTAAAGAGCTTGTCTGTGTTCGCCCGCGGCCTCCCCTCCCCGCTCCCCTCAGTGACTTTACAGGGCTAGATGCTCCTTTAAAATTCTCAGCCTAAGTACCTAAAATCTGCAAATCTCTAATCTACCTAAGTTCTAATGTTCACAGCTAAAAGCATAGCTGTCTGTGTGAACAAATAGAACAATTTCGCTGAGCTGTTTGCTGAGCTGTTTGCTGAGCTGTTTGGACAGAGACCGAGAGCACGTCCTACTCCTATGAGACACTGACACACACTGATCATGAACAGGAAGGGCTGTTCTATGTAAAACGAGGTCATGTGATTTTTCCAGCCAATCGCAACCATACACATCCCAGTCATGACGTCGCACACACAGCTCACCCTGCTCTATTCTCTAAGCTGAAGCGGCGAAAATGGCGCGATATTAATAGATTATGCACAGATTTTCACCTAAATTATCGCGTGATCTAAAAAATCCGATCAACATAAAAACCGTGCCGATTTCAACTTTGTCGATAATAATCGCTCAACACTACTTATCTACCATAAATAATCTGAAGTATTCAACCCTGGTGAAAACTTAAAGAGAACCTGTCACATAGTTTATTCCCCCTTGCTGAGGACAGCACAAGCTAGTGACAGACATGCTGTTTCCAGCGCTGGGTCCCTTATTCTGTAAAATACTGTAGTTTTTTGAGTATTTAATGCTCAAATCTGCAGTTTTGAGCCAGAAAAGAGTCATGAAAAGAGTCATCTGAGCCTAGCCCCGCCCACCTTAACTGATAAACCTATTACTTTGAATAGGTAGAAACATGAGAATAACTGCCAGATAATAGGCGAGGCTAGCCTTTGGCAGGCGTGGCTAACACCTGCTCATGAATAAGATTCAATGCTCTAAAACTACAGCATCTTACAGAATAAGGGCCACCGTGCTGGAAACCGCATGTCTGTCACTAGCTTGTGCTGTCCACACCAAGGCGGGGGGGGGGGTATAATCTATGTGACAGGTTCTCTTTAAGTTTTCCAATTAAATTTAGCAAAGCTAAGAGGTTTGTTTTATAGCTTTCATAGTTTTATAGTTTTCAAGTCTATCTGCCCTCCAAAGGGTTAAGTTGTTCAGGGTTGATGATGATTTTTTTTTAATTTCTGTAAGTGTAGCTACTTTTAGTATGACATGTCCACTGTCAGCTGTGTTTGATATTACAATTGCTGACTATGAGTATTGCTTCTGACGTGTGCACATTAAAAGAACATTTTGGGTTTCTTTTATTTCCTTTGGTTCATTAGAAATTGCTTTAAGGTACACAGTAATGCCAGTAATGTTGCTTACCTGCAGCTGAATACAGGATTACTCACTGCTGCCACTAGGTCATGTGACCTGCACTCTGGGTTGATGAAACACACATGTTTTGTAATCTGGAAGTTAATCGCTCTAAGGTTTCCTGTGGGAGGAGTGTGACTCATGTGACTGTTGCATCTCCTGTAATGAGCTGCAGGTATGCAAAGTTACTGGCACTACAGTATACCTAAAAGCAATTTCTTTTGAACAAAGGGTAAAAAAAACCTGGAGTGGTCCTTTAAACTTTAAAGGGGTTTTATCGTTACAAAGATCATGTCTCAGATTATGGGGACAGTAAAATTAAGCACTTTTGTAATTGGGTTGCATTACCTCTGTCACTTGGTTTAGCAGATATGAGCTTCTCTGTAAATCTGTCTTCTATTTCTGCTGTTGCTGGTCGGAACGCCCCCTGGACGGTTCCCGCACCCTAGACACACCCCCTGCACTGTGATTGGTTGGCTGACATTTCATTCAACCTGCTGGGATATGCCCCTAGACAAGAAACGCCCCGGCCACTCCCCCTGCGCTGTGATTGGCTGCCTGCACACTCTGTGTTTACTCCCCTCTGAGCTTTTAAAATCGATAGTGAAACCAAGGTCTGCTGGCTCTATATATATCTCCCAGCTCTAGGTGAAGGATCTGGGCAATTACTGGCTGTTTAAAGGGCTGTTGCCAAGAGGTTAATTCACCTCCTCACAGGTCCAGTCCTTAAGCTGCTACTTGGAAAAGAGGGCGTTCTGTTCCTCATATCGAATGCAAGCCCCGCCTACTTATGACGTCATCATATGTAGTGTATAACATAAGGATTCAACAGTGTGTCTGTATAAGCTGCTTGTGTTGTGCAGTGCTTAGGTGATCAGCTCTGCAAGACAGAGGTTGGGAGTTCAAGCCCCATCGGTAGTTTTTTTTTCTTTTATAAATTGTACACATATGTAAATATATGAAAATATATGTGTAGACATCTATAATTTTATTTATATACACACACAAAGCTCCCCTATATAGTGTCCCATCCTCGCAGTAGTCACACCAAGCACTTTCAACATATGTGATACAATGCATATACTCTGGGGGATGAGACATGATATAGGGGGGAGCTATGTATGTGTATGTATGTATATATATATATATATCATTATAGAGATTGACATATATATTTTTGGTCTCTCTACTTATGTGTAGAATTTAGGGGGGAAAATACTCTGTAAGGGGACTAGAACTCCAAACCCCTTCCTTGTAAAGCCAACACCCTTCCACTGCACCACCAGCCCAAGTTAGTTATAGGTTGAGCAGTGTCTTCTCTCAAAGCTGAGTGCTTCTCCCCCCCCATTGTTTTCACTCACATGTCACTGACAGCAAGCAGAGATCTTTACTTGAAGTTGACATTTGTCCTTGTAGTTGTTCAAGGTTGCAGACATAAGCAGACAGGAGGCTACAGAGCTGTTATATCCAGACAACCTACTGCATCCTCTGCTTCAAACAAAATGATGATGTCACAGGTCTTCAGTGAGGGGAGACACACCTCCTGGGAGGAGAGACACGCCTGCTGACAGGAGAGACACGCCGCTGGATTTCAAACTCAATCTGAGAAAATTAGCTGAACAGCCCGAACAGCTCGAACGATAACACTCCTTTAATCATATCTTCAATTCTGTGGAGCAGATCTACTAAATTAGGGATGGAGACAAGGTGATCTGTAATAGTTAAAGTAACTAGGTCACATTTTAATTTGTATACTTGGGTGAGCTTTTGTAGCTGCACTAAAGTTTACATTGCCAATGCAAACAAGACTGGTGACAAAGGAAAGCTTTGTCTAATACCTAAGCCATATAAATTTGTAATAATTAGGTAGATGTGGTTTTAAACATGCAGTAGGGAATTATAAATAACCCTAAGCGTAGAGCTCAAAACAGGAACAAAGGATAAAAACAATAAGTTTGCAAACAAAATCAGCATAAAAAAACAATAAAATACAAGGACATAAGATTAAATTTGAGGGGATATGAGCATTAAAAAAGTGTGAGCCCTACAAGGATTTATTGACATCATAGTATACTCTCTTTTGGGCTCGTTACAAACAGTGATATACATTGATTTATGAGTATCTAATTCCTGGTCACACCAGCAGCTGAGGTTCCGTACAGGTTTTAAATCAATGCAGTGTACCTTATAGCTGGAGCCTTCACTCCCTGAAGTATGGAGGTCTGAACAGGCCCTAAAGAGAGGTATCAATAGAGTAGGTTCCCACCTGCATTTGAGGTCCACTTGTTGATTGGGAGGTGGGCTTAAAGGAGTTGTCTCCCTACAGAGTTTCATAAGATGCAAGAATGAAATACTCTGTCACTTCCTGGTTTAGACTGACTGTGATTTGCATACAGCTCCGTGGTGTATTCAATGCTATGCTTTCAGTTGCAAATTAGTTCAGATTAGCTCAGAAGCTTCTTGGAAACTACAAGCAGGACTTTTTATCTGATCCCTGAAACAAAAGCCCTAATTAGTGCTGTTTACTTTAGATAAATCAAGCTTTTTACTGCCCAGCTGCACAGAGGCTGCTGTGATCTGTCTGATGAGTCACTCACTGCTATCACATAGAACAAACAGCAGGGAGGAGAGATGTTTACAGGTCTGTTACTGAGGGAACTGAAATAGCCAGTGTGGTGATTAATTCGCTTGTATCTCCTTAACAAAAACAGATGAACAAAGCAATATATTTGGAAAATGTCTTCATTTTGTGTTCCCTACAATTTGAAAGCTATTCTTTGTAGCGAGACAACCCCTTTACATTTTTGATCAAAAATGTAAACTAAGAACCTCAAAAAATTTTCATGTATCCTAAGTAGCAGAAATGCTTTTTCAAAAATTCCTATGTGCCTTTTGATACTTTTTAATTTAATAGTGTGCTGCTGATATTGGAATGCGTGTGTATATTGCTGCTACACCAGTGTGCACCTGTGCTCATTTTTTCAAAGAAGTTTTTCGGATGTGCAAAACTAAATATTGTTGTCTAGATTGTCCGTATGGGGGAGTGGCTGCCTCCTTGTTGGTTTTTCGCACTCTACCCACCTTCACAGGTTTTAAATCAATGCAGTGTACCTTATAGCTGGAGTTTTCACTGCCTGAAGTATGGAGGTTTGAACAGGCCCTAAAGAGATGTATCAATAGAGTAGGTTCCTACCTGCATTTGAGGTCCCCTTGTTGATTGGGAGGTGGGCTTAAGCACGTTTGATAAAAAATGTGAACTAAGAACCTCAAACTTTTTTCATGTATCCTAAGTAGCAGAAATGCTTTTTCAAAAATTGCTATGTGCCGTTTGATAGTTTTTTAGTTAGTTGTCTAGATTATCCTTATGGGGGAGTGGCTGCCTTCTTGTTGGTTTTTCTCACTCCACCCACCTTCACAGGTTTTAAATCAATGCAGTTTAACTTATAACTGGAGCCTTCACTCCCTAAAGTATGGAGGTTTGAACAGGCCCTAAAGAGAGGTAACAATAGAGTAGGTTCCCACCTGAATTTGAGGTCCCCTTGTTGATTGGGAGGTGGGTTTAAGCACTTTTGATCAAAAATGTGAACTAAGAACCTCAAAAATTTTTCATGTATCATAAGTAGCAGAAATGCTTTTTCAAAAATTCACATGTGCCTTTTGATAGTATTTTAGTTAGTAGTTTGCTGCTGATATTGGAATATGTGTGTATACTGCTGGCTGCCACACCAATGTGCACCTGTGCTCATTTTTTCAAAAAAGTTTTTCGGATGTGCAAAACCAAATGTTGTTGTCTAGAATTCCGTTCAGAACCTCCGTCATAAATTCTGTAGGGAGACACATAAATGCAGACAGGTACTGCAGTCATGGCTTATTTAGAAAACATTTTATTTTTGATTACAAGGGTTGTCCAACCCCACACATTAATGGCATATGGATAGTATATGCCATTAGTGTGTGTCACGTACACACTCACCAGCACGTGACTGGGGGCCACTGTAATGGAGTCGATTTATTTCCACTTGCGCTTACCTCTCAATCAGGTAGCGAATCAAGCATAAACTGCACCACAAGACAGTTCCGGCACCCCAAAGTTATCCGCTGCCACCACCTTCCTTCAATAATCAAAAAGAATCAGATGGAAGGAATCTGATTCCTAACAGATATTCTAAAAACACGTAAAAATGCTTACAGGGCCACCTCACTGCTCTCCAGCAGCTCCCAAAAAAAAACCCCACTCCAAGGAAATGGATCCGTGCAGTAACAAGAACTAAGCTTATTACTTGTAACTTTAATAAGAGGATAGGTACAGTGCTTACATAAACAAAATACAATAACAATGACTATGACATACGCCTAAAGCATTTATGAAAAATGGATAAAACTTAGAAAGATTTCACACTTACAATGTGTCAGCCTTCAGATCCAAGAGGCATGGATGAAAGAAAATGGAACACAGCTCAATCAGCGATTGAACCCCAGGCTATGAACACAGATTTGAGTTTGGTCATGTGTTTTATAGGCCCAAATCTCTGTCCAGGTTTCCCCTCCTCTCTCATATTTGGCTACTCTTTTACTGGCTGAAAATGTAATGAGGTGGGTGGACTCTTTGTTGTCTAATGAGGGTTGTTGTTTACTATCCCCACTAGATGGCAATCACGGACTGCGCTTCTGCTGTGGACAGATCAATGACCTCTGCACTGTTGTTTTGCCAACTATCTTAAGGGGTCCTGTACGGCTTTAAAGAAGGCAACACCAAAGGCTTTATAAACTTTATTATATGAAGAACTAAGTGATTACATGACTAAAGGAAGATAGTGTGATATGGTGTATACTTTTGCATAATATAGATTACAGAAGCAAAGCACATATTTACATCATATAATTAACAAAAGTAAAGCACAAACACCCATCTCCTGCCCCAGGGCTGCTGAACCTGACTACGGTGGGTCCACTGGATGAATGCGATAAGGCAAAGCACTCACACTTGTCACTAGTGAGTACAATACAATAAAACACTGCAACCTGTCTCCCACCACAGAATCCTCCAGTGCCTTATGGCAGGTCCATGAGCTAATACAATACTGCATTATTTACACTGCGCACTGTAAAGCACCTGAATCTATCCTGCCCCCAGGACCAGTTAGCATCACCATCGTAGGTCTTTAAACTCAGTGCCATACTTACACCTCACCAGGATTTCAATCTGTCTTAATCTCTGTCCGCTGGAGAAGCCAACAGCGGTGAGAACAGAGAGATCCCCTGGGATCTACACGGGCGTCCCCGGTCCAAGATGGCTTCTGATCTCCCCACTGTGTGCTCCAGCTTCTATCTCATTTGAAAACAAGTGCCTGTGTAACCAAATGTTACACAAACTCTGATAGGTTACATTTGTCCAATATAACATCTCTCTCTTGAATGGCCAGTTCTCGAGAGGTCACCTTACACCGGACAAAGCCATCATTGGATGAGAAACATCAGAAAACTCCTGGCAACACAGATACCGAAACTGTGAAATAATAAGAAAACTATGCGATAATGAGACCAGGTGATGAAGACTCCTGGTGGGAACACTCTTCTCACCAAACAACTATGCGATAAGAATACATAAACAGATATTGTTTTTACTAACTCTTGCAGTCACTAAGAAAATTACTTTATTATATGAGTTAAACAAGCTGTCTTAAAGGGATCCAAACAATATGGATTCTTGATGGCCAAATAACCTATTAGCATTACATTCCACCCTTGGTCATCCAAAATCCGTATTTCACCCATATGTATTGCCATATCCCCAGGGAGTAACAGTAGTAGATGAACGAAACATTGCCACAAGAGAGGGGATACATTGTATGCAACAGCAGAAGGCGATATACGCACAGATTATAGCAAAAATTACTCTTAATATAAAGCATAAATAACCAAGATCAGGTAACCAAGAAAATAACCAATCCCACCATTTACCATTAACTGTTCTATCTGAGACTGCAGATCCCGGCTGTGATCTGACAAGTTAAAACAATACATACAATTAAAACAAATAATCTATAGCTGCTCTATTTTGTAAAATAGCTTTGCGGTAACTTTGTATATCGAATAATGTATCTTCTAAGGCTCTACTGGTAGTATTTATTGATCTAACTACCAAACAAGATGATCTCCCTACAGTCCTAGCAACATACGCAGCTACTGCAGGGGATCCTACAAGCATAAGGGATAACCCTAGAATTTCTGACTTTCAATATGGACTCTGGATGGTCAATTAATATCTCGGCACTACAATCCACCCTTGACCATTCAGAATCCATATATCGTTTTCATTATGCCCCCCCTTTTATCTCCACCTCATATTTTTATTTGCTGACATTTCCCTATTTTATTTGGATTATAAATCATTTGATAGCATAATTCAGCGGATGCAATATTTTGAGTCTATATATCATATCTTCAGTAAGGAAATCCTCTCCAGTACAGTTTATACAAGCATAATATGCATGGTATGTATAATTCTGGATCACATCTCCATCTTCGATCTCCTTATCTTGGACAGACCCCCCTATACATTTTGTCCATAGTTGCAAGGGGGTTGGTACAGCTACAATGCAAGTCTCTAGTGTAGCAGTAGCAATTTTTACCTACATAAATGTTCATCAATTGTGCCAAATAGAGATTCTGTTTAATTCTCCATAATGCCATATTCTCCTTGTCTGGCACTTCCTCTCTTTGTTGATGCAATGATTGGGCAACAGCAGAGACCAAAAAGACCATGCCTGCGATACCGATCAACCACCGTCTCCAAGTTTGGATTGGATAAAAAACTGAAAAGAAAGAACAGAGCTATTATTTTCTGAGATAATGGAGAATATGAGATGAAGGGGCTTTATCACTCAGATGTTTTCCCCAAATTCTTGCACCATTGTTGAACCAAAATATTTTCCCACTCATACTTGAGTGCACATATTACAGCTGTTATAAACTAATATCACTCGATTCTCTCTCTTTTTTTTTTCTTTTGCATTTATCTTCTGATAACAGATCCCAATGGTGTCATGAAAGTAAATGATCCCCCCCCCCCATCTGTATGGGCCTAGTATACACCACAGTCAACCATTTTACTGCTTCTAAACCAAAAGATATGGAAACTGTTCTTGCCCTCTCCAAATATTCTTTCACTGGATATTAGCATGAACCCTCTAATACCTTCTATGTCATAAATCCTCACTACATCATAACAGCTTATTTAACAATTAACTATTCTTCATTTATTAATATTTGCCCTAGAGTATTCTTGTGTTTTTACTCAGGCCTTTACTCTCAAGGGACAGATTAACATGCAACAAAGAAAAGACACAGCTTATCGTGCAATATGACATTGACCATTTAGTATTCAAAACAACAGTTTAGTCGCAATGCGCAATAGACATCACAACAAAAAACATGAAACAAACAACACATCACAGGGCCCATCACATCACACTCATGGGGTCACATCACACTGACTGGGGAAACGCACTGGTGTCTCCCCTTTAACACAAAGGAATTCTTTATTAACTCTTTATGAATTGGAGCTCCAAACAAAAAAAATATCCAATAAGGAATGCACAGTTGTGTTACATTTGGGAACACATTGACCTAAAATCAAATTTTTACCAAAAACCCAGTAGTACTACCAAATAAACCCATGGTTGACTTTTCCTGTGCCCCGGGGCTTAATTTCACTTCACTCCTGCAAGCAAACAAACAATCACATCCCCCACAAAATACATCCATAAAAATAACATGACAACAAAAACTTTTTCCAAACTAAAATGTGTGCACAATACAAGGTATCAAAAATGAGCTCAATAAATACCACGTGGATTTATCTTTAACAAAAAACAATTTATGCCTAATTACCTGTAAAAACAAGAACACGTCAATTACACACAAACAAATATTTCCTTCAATAAAGACCAATTGGTCATAACTTCAGGAATAAGCAGTTCAATTCTAACTCAAATATATCAGGAAGATTTGCCTGGAAAAAAAAAACACAAAATGTCAGTCATAAGTAATATCTCTTATAGTAAATAGTAAACTCAGCCCATTCAAAATATGTGGCCGTCATAACTTTCCAGATGTAAATATACTTTCTACAAGTACATATCCTTGCCGTGTAATGAGCTGCAAACCGTTCTTATCTACTGACCAAAGACAAGAATTTTATCCCATATTCAAGGCCATACACTCCCGGGAACATTTATAGGCTGTACATCAAGTTTTGTATACCTATATCTTAACTATTCCATTAGAAGTCTCTATGTAACAGAGACTGGACAGAACCATAAAACAAATGCCGCACAATCAAAAACTACACATTCTCCTGTGGCTCAAACATTCTTGCAACCCAGAACACAAAACAAGAACAAATTTACAAAGAAATCCAAACATATGACAACATTTGACTCTGAACACAGAACTGAACCCGTCTAAGATAGTAACTCCATAGACCGGACATCAGACTCTACACAATAATTTAGAGACAATAAAGCTTTCACACTGTGTTTATCTGTGCACATAAAATCACTTCTCATATTTATACACTGCATGTGTTTCTCTAGAGATAACATGCCAGATAAAGAGACCTGGGTCTTCACCATTAAAGGGTCTCTTATTTACAGGACCGCTATTTTCCTAAAACAAAACTGATATAGCTATTTGTCCTATCAATTTGTTTATATTTCACTTGCTATTTCCACTACCTACATTACTTACTTTTTTTTTTCTCAAGAACTAAATACGTTCTTAATGCTGTTTCCTATAAGCACGTAACAAAATCCAACCTCTTAAGGAATTGAATGCAGTAGCATTCAATTCCTTGTTCCTTTCAATTTTTTTTTTACTCTTTGCAAATGTGTAACCACATCAGTTGGTTCAGCATCTTTTATACATTTATCCATTGATTCACCCAATACAACACATTGTGACCACTTATTGGCCAATAATCTCCAAAAAATTGGGAATCTTGCAAGAGAACAAAGAGTGACTTTTGATCACTATATTTACTATTTTGCCACAGGCAAACTTAAACTCTATCAGTTCTCTATCTGTTAAACACTAAAACATAACTTTTATTATATCTAACTCTTAACCTCTATACACACTATTTAAAAACCTGATCTCTAACCTCATCATTAACCCTTTTAGCTTCTGAGAGAGGGAATAACTCCCTTTCTATTATCAAGTCTGGTGGAACCCCACCTACTGACAGGGGAGCCTTATATCTATAGCAAAGTACTGGCTTCAGTAAGGGATCCCAAGCCAACTACTTGGGCAGTCGTCCATAATCTCATAGACACAGAACATATAAGGCCCCCTTGTGACACCGTCTGCAGCAGGTGACACTTGTAGACAGAGTTGAGAGATCACCTCTGATCGGACCTCTAAGCCTTGATAAAGCTAGGTTAGCTGGCGAAACATGTCGGCGAGGTCAGATATGACGTTTTAAATTGTGATCTCTCACCTCTGTCTACAAGTGTCACCTGCTGCAGACGGTGTCACAAGGGGTCCTTATTTGTTCTGTGTCTATGAGATTAGGGACGACTGCCCAAGTAGTTGGCTTGGGATCCCTTACTGAAGCTAGTACTTTGCTATAGATATAAGGCTCCCCTGTCAGTAGGTGGGGTTCCACCAGACTTGATAATAGAAAGGGAGTTATTCCCTCTCTCAGAAGCTAAAAGGGTTAAATGATGAGGTTAGAGATCAGGTTTTTAAATAGTGTGTATAGAGGTTAAGAGTTAGATATAATAAAAGTTACGTTTTAGTGTTTAACAGATAGAGAACTGATAGAGTTTAAGTTTGCCTATGGCAAAATAGTAAATATAGCACTTATTGGCCAAAACACAATAGGGAGCCTGCTCCCAGCCTGAAATATCAACAGATATATTTACAACCTCTTTCTTCATAAAGAGAAACATGTTTTACACAATTTCACACTATATTCCGGATTATTGGATGGAGGTTCAAAATTCCAGACTATTGGAATATTGCTAAAATTTGTCTTTTCAGGCCAAAATGTCACTAACGATACAGCCTTAATAAGAAAAACCGTCTGCCATGCGTTTTACACCATATTCCGGATTATCGGAATTTTGCTAAAATCTGCTTTTTAAGGTCAGGAGATTGCTATCAACACTCCTATAATAAGAAAAACCTTCTGCCATGTGTTTTACACCATATTCCGGATTATCAGAATTTGCAAAAATCTGCTTTTTAAGGCCAGGAGGTTGCTATCAACACTCCCTTAATCAGAAAAACCTTCTGCCATATGTTTTACACTTCTGGTACCAAATGTTTTGCCAACTATCTTAAGGTGTCCTGTACGGCTTTAAAGAAGGCAACACCAAAGGCTTTATAAACTTTATTATATGAAGAACTAAGTGACTACACAAGACTAAAGGAAGATAGTGTGATATTGTGTATACTTTTGCATAATATAGATTACAGAAGCAAAGCACGTATTTACATCATATAATTAACAAAAGTAAAGCACAAACATCCATCTCCTGCCCCAGGGCTCCTGGACCTGATGAATGAGATAAGGCAAACCACTCACACTTGTCACTAGTGAGTACAATACAATAAAACACTGCAACCTGTCTCCCACCACAGAATCCTCCAGTGCCTTATGGCAGGTCCATGAGCTAATACAATACTGCATTATTTACACTGCGCACTGTAAAGCACCTGAATCTATTCTCCTGCCCCAAGGACCAGTTAGCATCACTATAGCAGGTCTCAGAACTCAGTGCATCACAAGAGTTAACATACTTTAAAGCACCTGAATCGATCTCCTGCCCCCAGGACCAGTTAGCGTCACCATCGCAGGTCTTCAAATTCAGTGCCATACTTACACCTCACCAGGATTTCAATCTGTCTTAATCTCCTTCCGCTGGAGAAGCCAACAGCGGTGAGAACAGAGAGATCCCCTGGGATCTACACAGGCGTCCCCAGTCCAAGATGGCTTCTGATCTCCCCACTGTGTGCTCCAGCTTATATCTCATTTGAAAACAAGTGCCTGTGTAACCAAATGTTACACAAACTCTGATAGGTTACATTTGTCCAATATAACATCTCTCTCTTGAATGGCCAGTTCTCGAGAGGTCACCTTACACCGGACAAAGCCATCATTGGATGAGAAACATCAGAAAACTCCTGGCAACACAGATACCAAAACTGTGAAATAATAAGAAAACTATGCGATAATGAGACCAGGTGATGAAGACTCCTGGTGGGAACACTCTTCTCACCAAACAACTATGCGATAAGAATACATAAACAGATATTGTTTTTACTATTACAGTCACTAAGAAAGTTACTTTATTATATGAGTTAAACCAAGCTGTCTTAAAGGGATCCAAACAATATGGATTCTTGATGGCCAAATAACCTATTAGCATTACAACTGTGGTGCCTAATGGTTTTATTGTTGGGGGGTTATAGGCCACATCTGTGATGATATGGTGGAGTCTTCTATCAGGTATACTTGACAGCTTGCATACACAACGTTGGCAATAAACGTAATAAAACTAATACAGCCCATGTTATCTAAACATTTGAGTAATTGAAGTGACTAAAAAAAAGGACCTGTGAGGTTTTACAGACCCATGCTACAAATTCAATTCCCACAGGGGGGGGTGGTATGCTGAGCCACAGGAATTGTAGACTCACAATCTAAGAAATGGTTTAATGACAATACAGAATACATATACTTTTCAGTGTACTACATTACAGTGTGTAAAAGATGTGGACCTTCATTGAAATGAATGGGAAGGTTCCGACCACCTCTCCATTCTCCAAAGAGACTTTCGAGGATCCATTCACATTGATAATATATCTAATCAAGATGGGATAACCCCTTTAACTTTGAAATAAACTAATATTGTATATTAGAACACACAATGTTCTAATGATCCTGGAAATCGGGTAAAGAAGAATACTCTATCCCTCCAAAATCATAAGCTCTGTCTGGAAGACTGCATGCAAGTCTTAAGACATTATTTGCAGTAGAGATGTGCCAGTGTTAATATTTAACATGTTCGCATAGCAAGCAGGTAAATAAGGATGAAAAATACATATATATTTTGACACTGATTTATGTTGATATTAGAAACAAAAAACACATGCACCATACCTCCCAACTTTTAGAGATTGCAAAGAGGGAAACATCAGGTCACACCTCCAACCGCACCCAACACATGACATCACTCCTGGCCATGTCTTTAAATATTGCCAAAACACGAAATCACACCAGGACGCACCTCAAACCATGCCCATACATGACTTCACACCAGGACACACCTCTAACCACGTCCCACCTAACATAATCATGCCCTTCCCGCTCCAACAGACCAGCGCCAACATAAAAGAAGCATTACAGGGGTCTATAAATATGTATTTATATAAAATAATGTGTTGATTATACATAAATCCATACAAATAGCTATAAGACAATGTTCTATGGAAGATACCTCTGTATAATGATCATAAAGTAACCACATAGTACCGCTAAACAGGGAGAAAATATCACCATACTGTTACTGACCAAACCAAGACTAATCAATGATACAAATATATATATATAGATCAAATAATATCACACCTTGACCCCATATCACCACCACATAGTGACTGCATAATACCACCATAATTTTCCTGAATATAAACCTTTACACTACTACCACTACTACCAATATTCCTGCCATACAGTGACCCTACAGTGGTACATACCAGTTTTACACACATGCTTTGCAGATATATATTCCTCCATACAGTGACCATATGGGGTAGATACCAGCTGTACGTAGCTGTTCTGCAAACATATACGTGATTACAGTGCAATTACATCCAGGAAGTCACAGGTGACATCTTCTCTGATGGAAGTCATTCTCTTTCCCTTTCTTTATCTGCTCCAGATTGAGATAGTCACGACTTGACCCTGCAGAAATAACCACAAAAAAAATTCTACCTGTTTTCACCTCTGTACAAACTGCCCATGGGGTAATACGTGAAATAGGGAGCTATGGGGCGATAGACGGTGGTAAGGGGGTTATAGACTAGTAGGTGGGAGATTTTGTATTGGTACTAGGCTACATAACACAATGATAAGGGATATAGGCCACAGCTTACAAGCATAATCTCCTGGGGGGAGAGAGAGGACCTCCCGGAGATTGTGGTGCAATTGTGGCCTGTACTCGAACCCTGCACCCCTAGAAGATCAGCCACAGATATGACCTCAGGGGGTGCATGGGATTGAGTTTAGTACTAAAATGTTTTGTAGTGTTTCTATTTCTTTACAAATTCCCTCATTGGGACTACATTGGATTAATTGGACTATGTCGGACCGCATTGCAGCTATTTCTTTAATAAAATAAGCAGAAAGGGCTGGTGTCAGAGAGTGTTTATTTAAATAGTGTCGGGGCTAGGCGGCGCTCAGCCTGCGGGGTGCAACAGTATGCAGCAGCTTTATCCAGGAATCACATTTAAACTCCCTGCAGGCTGAGTGCTGCGCCTGCTATATTCTCCTGGCTGCCTTATAACCTGTGCTTTGTTCATTTGTTTTGCTTCTTGTGTACCAGACCCTGGCTTGCTCTCTGACCTCGGTTTTCCTGTACCTTGCTCCCATTTGTGCTTTTGACCTCAGCTTGTTTACGGTTTCTCTTGTTGGTTCTGATTTGTGGCTTGGCATTTCTGATTGGTTATTGACCCAGACTGTCTGACTATTCTTCCTTCCGACGGCCCCAGCACTTTAGCAGCGCAGGGACTGTCACCCAGTTGGTGTCTGCCGCCTACGGCAGCACGTCAAGCAGGCAGGGACAGTGGGCTAGGTTCCAGTTAGGGCTCACTGTACCCCCCTTGACGTGATAAATAGTTATTTTTTCCTGTTGCTTTTGTGGGTTTTTATTTCTATCATCTAATTTCAGTTTTAGTAATGGAGGTGTCTGACAAATGCTTCTTCATTACTATTGCTGTGGCTTAGTGTCAGCCTTTGGTGTTTTCCCCTCCACAAGGCTGACACTAACTCCCTGTCACTATTATTTCAGTAACCAATCACCAGGGTACTGGGAAGAAACAGGTTCCCATCATAAGGGGGACTATTTAATGTGATGATCTTCTTCTGGGGTGGCTTCCTATGGTGGGAAAGGACCATTATTCATGGACCTCCCCATCTTGATAGTATTTGCCTGCAGCAGCCGGTTTAAACTTAACTGAATATAAAAATAGAGAGACTACATGTAATTTTGTTTTTTATCCTTTAGTAAAATCACATAAAGAAAAAATTATGTTTTTAAAAAAACGGCCCTATCCCATCCTAAAAATACCAACCCACAGTCGCCCAAGAACCAACCCCTCACAGCAGATGCTCTTCCCAGTACCACACGGCCTTGGGTACTGAGAAAAGTTGGTTAGTGTCAGCTTTGCAATAACAAAAAACACTGCTGGCTGACACCAAGCTTTAGCTATAGTAATGGAGAGACGTCTGTCAGACACCTTTAATACTAACACTGGAAAACATAATTTATAAAAACACAGAAACAGAAAAAAATATTTAAATAAGCACTCCACAACAACAGACCTCATTGACCATTTTATTAAAGAAATAGATAAAATTTTAGTCCAAAATAGTCCAATGACTCCAAAAGGGAAATCTATAAAAAAAAAAAAAAAAAAAAAAAAAAAAAGCACACAATAACCCTAAAGATGAGGTATGGGGCATTTACCAGCTTTCCAGGGCAGGCTGTGTGACATCTTCCACAGCAGATTCCCAGAAAAGCCGGATGCCTGCAGAGGGGGATGGGGCACCACCCAGCTTTTCCCAGTTGCTGAATGTTGGAAAGGCTTATCCAATGCCTGAGAAAGCTGGGTGACATCCTCAACAACAGGCCACGGGAAATGGGCGCCAATCAGTTTACCTGGATGCTGGATAGCCTATTCAGCATCCAGGAAAGCTAGATAGACCATAAAGGGGGGGGGCAGAAAAGGAGGGAGTGACGAAGGTCACCTCTCTTGGCGCAGGAGAGGCTCCACTCGCCACCTCAGCTAGACCATGTAGTATAGCTGCAAGGGCAGGATGAGCCCCTCGCAGACAGTGACATCAGGAGAGCATCTAATGCATACATGCCAACCCTTCCGGTTTGGCGGGAGGTTCCCACAAATGGGGGTCGCCAGAAGACAGCGGGGGTTCTATAAACGAAGGCGGCACAGGACTAGCAGCAGAAAGCTGCTCGGGCACTGCCGGGCTGTTCCTCATTGTGGGCGAGGCAAACGACGCTCACAACGTCTTTACAACGGCTGCACAGGGTCAGTCAGCAGCTGCACACTCAGTGCAGCTGCTCGTACAGGGAGGAGGCAGGAGGGGTCGGTGAGCGCTGTACATACAGATCAGCGTCGCAGGGGGTGTGACGCACGGCTGTACTCACACCCCCTGCGATGCTGGATCTCCTTGGTCGGCAGCCTCCGCTGGCCCAGGAGATCCCGGGATCTGGACGCACTGCAGGGAACCTGGTGAGGTAAGTAGTTTTTATTATTTTATTTTCATTAGCTATAAGGGGTGTGGCTCACCAACAAGATGGCCTCCTTCAAGTCTCCCACTTTCCCACTTTCAAAAGTTGGCAAGTATGATCTAATGGCTTTTCTGGTGCCACTGTCCTAATAGCATTTGGTACCAGGAGAGGAGCAAGTATGCACACACTGTTTGCGAGTCCTGGGGATGCCCAAACAGTGTAATGAGGAGTGCAGGCCCAGGGATTCAGGACTTATGCTCTGGACCCCAATGACATACCTCTGTCTGCTTAGAACAGTCCCTGGAAACCAGGATTGTCCCGTATTATCCACAACAATTGGGAGATATGCATGAACTTTTAAGCCGTTTCAAGTTTTGTACTATACATATTTTTGACACTTATTAGATTTGTTTTTTTAACACATCTTTTAAGCATTTATTTTGATAATACAGCCTAATCCATATCAAACATGTGACATGTCAGTTTTTTTTCTTTAAACATGCATTTTGACAAGTACTTAAAGTCAGTTAAATTTAAATGGACACTGTGTTAAAATATGTTGTGTATTTCTAATTGAGATCAATGAAAAAACCTTGCATGAACATAGCTTTCAACTATTTCATATGCCTTTTGCCTCACTGCACACAGACACAAAGCAGAAAATTATGGAAAACTCATTTTGTGTGTTCACATAAATCCCAAATGTGATATACTCTTGTGTAATTGTCATATCCACAATAAAATCCAAAGTTGTACAGCAAATCAAATGAAGATTTGTAAAGTGACTGCATTCTTACTTTCTGACATTTATGGTTTTCTATCTAGTTATAATTGCAGCTGTACTCTTTTCTATATTTTTCCAAAAACATGCCAGTAAGCTGCAGATAAATGGCTTTGATCTAAAGGGACAGAATGCAATAAACTGGCAAAATGTGAATGTTCAACCTTGAATATCCTCCTTCATGCCAACTAAGGGTGACATGTCAGAAAAGAGACGCTACCACGCCAGTTTTAAGGCGCATTAAATGAGTGTATAGTGTGGTATACCTTGCATAGTATAATTAATGCACCTAATATAGGCGCATAGCATATAATTGCTAGCATATTTGATGCGCTTCCTTTAGGCGCATTCCAATGGCGTATAATGTGCCTAGTTTTGGTGTACTACAGTTCACTTATATAAAGAATAGGGAGTCAACAGTTTTTTGGGGCAAAATACACCAAAAACATGGTGGGGGCCTAATGGGGCATATCACCCAAAGTACTTACACAACCATAGACTTGTGTTGAGACATGGCTATATGCAGGAATAACAGATTTTCAGACAGGAGGCTGACAGTTATAGTTTAATATAATACTAGTTACTGTATATTATGACCCATATTTATTTATAAGAAGTGCTAAGTTTTGTAAGTTTTATAAACTTAGTACTTTTCACCCTTCGTCTCACCCATACTATAGATTGTAAGCTCTCGTGAGCAGGGCTCTCACACCTTGTGTCTCATCTGTAATAAGTTTCTTAGGGCCACATGTATGAAAACTGTCTAGGTCTAAAATTCCCTTTTTTCTCATAGCAACCAATGAGATTGCCCTTTTCATTTTTCTAGATCAGTATATATTTAACATCAACATCTTAACATATATAATATCACTTTAAAGAGTACCTGTCACATAGTTAATGCCCCCTTGCTAAGGACAGAACAAGGTAGTGACAGACATGCTGTTTCCAGCGCTGTGTCCCTTATTCTGTAAGATGCTGTAGTTTTTGAGTATTTTGTGCTCAAATCTTCAGTTTTCAGCCAGAAAAGAGTTATAAAAAGAGTCCGTTTTTTTCATGCCCCACCCATCTGAGGCTAGCCCATGAATAAGATTTGAGCATTAAATGCTCTAAAACTACAGCATCTTACAGAATAAGGGACCCAGCGCTGGAAACAGCATGTCTGTCAGTAGTTTGTGCTGTCCTCAGCAAGGGGGGCATAATCTGTGACAGGTACCCTTTAACCCTGCTGTTTTGTTCGTTCAAAAATGACCAAATTTGAAATTTGATATTTTTTAAAATATTCATTATGCGGTTCTGAAACTTGTGGTTCATTGACTTTTCCTCATTTGAGGGGTTCTTACTAATAGAGGTTTTTTATTTATTTATTTTTTGTTTACTTTTTGCTCCACGTCTTTTTTTACACTTGTACTCTTGGTCAAAAATGACCGATAGCCTTTTATACTAATCTCCAGCCATTTTTGAAAAACAATAAAGGAGTTAAAATCTCATTTTGGTCTATATAGTTCATCTACAACTATTTATCAATTTATCTAGGTCCTTTTGGTCCATGCAGAGTTACACATACATATATTTTCAAATGATGATACTGTAGATGGATTCCTTTCCATTATAGGTATGTGCTGATCTTATAGAAATGGTTCAATTCAGTTGTCAACCTTTCACATGGTAAATGTGAATTATTTGTCTTAGCTGGTTCCTTGTATTAGCTGGTTCTATTATCTAATGATGACCTGAAAAGAGCACTAATAAATTCTGTCTGACAAAATGTGTTTGTTTTACTTTGGGCTGCTAAAGGGGGTGTTTTAGCTTATCAGTAGACAAGTACAATACTATTCTATACAGTTACTTCACTTTCAATACAACTTGAGAGAACATAGAGAGAGAGCACACGTGAGACAGCTCTGAAAACTCATCTTTACATATATGTAGCAGAAGAGGAACAGAGGAGAAGAACTTGCCAGGAGCTTCCTGCACACATAGGAGAGAGATGAAGGACCTGACCACATAACTGCGGGTCCTCAATACTAAACCACTGTGTGGAGATCTACCTGACTACTGTTAGAAAAAAAATAAGCCAGAACTGCCACAAGGTATCCTCAGTAAGAGAGTATAGTTCTACGTTTTATTTTACTGAGGATACAACAGTAATTTCTTAGGTTCCCAAAAAAACACAAACAGGTCATTCTGATGAGCACAATGCACCATGATAATGCAATCAGTAACCGAGACTACAGAAAGCCAGACATGATTTTACATTACAATGCCACAAAAGGGGCAGTTGATACTCTAGATCAACTCATAGGCACTTATATCTGTAAACGCAAAACTAATTGGTGGCCAATGGTTGTTTTTTACAACATTCTTGACGTGTGGACGTACAATGCATTTGTGTTGTGGTGTGAAATAGACCCAAATTGGAACAAAAATAAACTATATAAAAGATTAATTTTTTTAGAGGAGTTGGGAAAATCACTGGTTAGCCCATATATTGAACAAAGAAAAGTAACATCTAGAGATGATGGAGCTGCAGCCATTGTCCACAGAATCCAACAGCATACTGAAGAAAGTGAACCAAAGGCTTCCGCTAACACTGCGACGATACCCGTGGCCTCCACCAGCAGTGCAAGCAGCCTAAAATGGGAATGATGCGCCTTCTGTCCAACATCAAGTAATCACAAATCAAATGTGATATGTTGCAAATGTGCAAAGTACTTATGCAAAAGACATGTAAATTATACTTGTGACGAATGCAAACAATAAATTTAGCACCTTGAACCTTATTTCACATTTTACATAGAAAAAAATAGACTATTTATTTTTTTTGTTTTTTAAAAAAAAATATATATATATTTACATACAGTTTGATGTCATTAATTATAGTTCACAGTTTTATAAAGATTTTTTTTGTGCAAATGTGCAATATGCATGAATAATGCAATAAGGCCATGTAACATTTTTTGACGCAAAAAAAATAAAAATTAAGTTTTTGATTTCATTTTTCATTTGTTTATGAATAACCACGTTCACATACAGTATAACAATGCAAAATAAATTACAATAAAACACTTAAATTAGTTAAAAATCCAGACTTTAATAGGCTCGGTCAAAAATGACTGGAACATTATATGTGTATAGTAGAACCGAACAGAACAGCAGGGTTAAGCTTGATGGGGATCTGACCTTTGAGAACCCCACCAACAATGAGAATGAAGGGGCCACATCTCTGATTCAACACTGCAACCCTTTTACAGTATCTTGAACAGTGGCATCTGGGTCTTCCTAAGTGAATGGGGCTAGATGAAGTTCCTTGCACAGCCAAGAGGTGAGAGCATTGATGTCGAGAAATAAAATTATGAAGGGGTAGCAGTGCTGAAGCTCCATCATTCTCAGAATTGGTCGAGGGTCCCAGAGGTTGAACTCCACTGATAAAGTGATGGCATAGGCTAAAAACATGCCATAACTTTATGAGATAGAAATATCCTTTAAAAATGTTGGTATAGTCACTGACTGTTTATAATCAAAACATCACTTATCACAGTACAAAGGACACATACATGCGGTAGCTAGCTCTAAGAAAAATCACAGTATACAATATTACTACCAGCTAAAATATAACCTTTAATTAAATACTATTAAAATATGATAATCTTCCTTTTACCTAATTTGGAATTTTACAATAGTAAGGTAAGTAAACCACACAAATGGCTAATCATTACGGTACCTAAAAAAAAGGAAAATGGTTGTGCACTCACAGTTGTCCAAACATCCTTATGCTCATGCAATGGGCTCGAAAGTCAAGATTCTAGATACCGCCACAATCCAAGCCCCAAAATAAGGACAAAAAATGAATATAGCATGTGGTTCTCACCGTAATTTACATCTACCCTCCTATGACCTGTGTGGCAAAGAGGTCATTGCCCCGAAAGGGGCGGCCCGCTAAAAAACTAAGTCTGACCCTACGAAGATCCTGCAATCTCCCTGTAAAGAAGGGGCCAGATCTTCCTTTCCCATATATTATTTATCATAAAAGGAAAGAAAAAAAAACCCACAGAGGTAAACAATGACACGTATATGCTCACCCCCAAAATCCTGACATGTTTCTCTGTTTTAAAAATGAGATACATTCTCAGACAGGGTTCCTCAGGGAAAGCAGATCAGAACACATTGTGGTATATATTTGACCAAATAACCACAAATGTTAAAACCAAGAATGGATGTAAAACAATCTTAGACACCATCATTGTCCCCAGCTTTTTCCCTCATATATACAAACTCCCCATTGGTGCTCCACGACCTCCCATACAGTCGATACACTCTTCTTTAAGGTAATTAGGAAGATTATGGTAGGGATCCCCCATTAGTTATTTAGCCCCCACCTACTTAAAAGTTAATTTCCATCAATTAAAATTAAATGAAATTGTATCTTAATATAAATCTGATTAACACACTCTTCTGGTCAATGGGTGCCAGATACAAATGGTAACTCTCTTAATCCACCAGATAATATATTTTAGTCCAAAAAAATCATAGCACACCAACAGATGACGATTCATCATTCGTTGGTGTGTCCACTACCTTTTTTTTTCAATTCTTGAATGAAACTCACCTCTTCTCAATCTCACATTGAACAGCTGGCTCCTCTGTTGCTGTCCCGACACAGGCCGTAACGATTTATCAACGTCATCATGCAGCCTTCCTCAAGACACTCCTTCTGACCTCTTGTAGACCACAGGACAAAAACAGCCTGCGGGATGCAAGAGTAATAGGTGCGTCAGGAAGCCAATGGCTCTTGGCTCTGCCATAATAATGAAGATGCACTTACTGTTGACCAACACCCTGACTAAGGAACCCACGACATGCTGCAGACCACCTGGGACAGCACCTGGAATCCAGGACTGTTCTGTTGGATTTGGGACAATTGGGAGGAATACTGTAGTTTTGAGATAATTTATTGTCTACTGTGGGGGAGTGTTCTAGGCATGTTATGTGACCTAAGCAGAGATCACTTTGCAGTAAAAGGAAATAGGTGACCATCATCTATTCCCAGTGGTAAATCCTATGTTACCTGTCAACAGCTTTATAATAAAAATGTAATCTACAAGGGATGTGTGGGTGAAGGTACTTTTCAAAAGCTTTTTCTAGTTCCTGATTCCCCCTTTCTCAAACATTACAGAAACCACAGGGGTAATAATCTGTGGAACATTGATTGCCACTAATGCAGAAGACTGGTGCTATGTACGTAGTTGTACCCACACCATGTGCACCATTACCATATGACACTCTGCTACAACAGCCAGGATAGGAAATAACTCTGATCCCGTCCGTTCAACATCTCAAACACTCCAGTCAATATGTACTGCCGCATCTGAACAGTAACATAAAGTTAAGGGATACCTCTGTCACCAAATTAGCTCTACTGTAACATGATGGGTATCTAAAAGGTTTATTACTAAGAACTAACAAGAAGAGATGGTTAGTTACATCCATCTTGCAGTGGTTATCTTGCTGAAACAGGTACTGGACAAGCATTTCTTCAGCTTTTCTGAAGGGCTTCTGGAGACAGATTAGAATGCAATACCAAATGTCCCAAAAAAGGAACGTCATACATAGATTCTTGCTCGCAGTAAATACTAGAAAAATGTTTTGGTAGAAGATAAAGATTTAATTTTAAGATAATCTTATCCGCGAAAACTGTTACATTTTAAGGCATTCTTGAGAAACAGGGTAGTCCTCAAAATGTTGGCTAAATGTATTAGTGTAATTTCATTTGTACACAAGCTATTGGGTCTTAGGAGACTGACATCAGCTGTGCAGTATTTATCACAATTCCTGTTGCCGTGCTGCTATACCGCTCAGAAACTGCAACAGTTGTTAATAACATTTGTGCTAATGTTACAGTTTAAACCAGCAATATAACCGTGACATCACCTGCATCAGAATGCAAAAGGTTAGTTGGCACAACACAACATTTACATTTTTCTAAATCCAATGTTTTTTTAGGTGGGACCCACACTGTCAGGAAAAGCTCGCGCCCACTCGAGGGTCAACGGCCTGACTTGGGGTGTATTGTGATGTTGTGCTCCCCCTAGGGGTGCGCAAGGTCAGCCAGATACAGTTTTACAGTTAACACCTGTCCACAAGGGCACAGGAAGACCTAGGGATTGCGAGAGGATACCCCATTCGCCCACAACCCTGAACGGCTGGGAGAGATCTGTTTACCCACACTGGTGAAACAGAACTCTGCCAGTCCGGTAGACTGTCACCAGTCCCTCGTTAGTTATAAGTTACCAGTCCGTTATAGACTTATAACAAGGACAGGAACCAGCTTCGGGTAGCTATATATTACAGACCAAGAAAAACGGACATGCGAGATCGATGATCAAGACAACAGACTTGCTCAAGATTAAAGTTTAAAGATTTAATCACTTTGTAAGTGAACTAGACAAACAATACAAACATAGGGGTATAACTAAACAGATATTGGTGAGAAGTGCAAATACGGATATGGTTACAGGCAAAGAGGCAGCAAGATGTGCATATTTACCTTAGGTTGACCTTGTGCTGGGCACACATGGAGGTGAATGCAGCCTGCTGATTCTGGACACTCCAGTACGCTCGGCGTAAAACCCCCCTCCCCCAATGGAACAACACTGGGCCCAACTAAGTTTTGACTTAAAACAGTACTGGGACATCCCACAACACAACCCCTTCACACCCTCTCATACCCCTGGGACGGACTACACTCTCTTCCCTCTTGGGCAATACAGTTTTTGGCTTCGGACACAAAATGGGTCATATTGTGGGCATTGGGCAGAACAGAGCCAGTGATACCATCAGAACCAGATGGGCCTAAGCTACAACTTGATACTGAACACTGGCCTTCTGCTTCGTTTCTTGTGCCAGCCTTTGGTTTCTCCCTTCCCGTGTGCCCTACAAACGCGGGAGTGACAGCTATGCGTGTGGGAAGGTTCATATTTAAAAATCAGGCGTGCCTGTGATACACGGTTCTTCTATAAATGCTTATGAAATATCAGCCCCGCTGAGACTAGTCCACCTCTTTGATGCTTGAGGTCTGGGAGCAGGAGTCTGGCCAAGTGCTAACAAAATTAACTGACAGTCCTTTGATGCTTTGACTTCCTCCTGGGCTTGTTTCCTATGGATGGATTTGGAGCAGTCAGGTCCTTCATCTAAATTGGGGACATGCCTTTTGCCTAATTGATTGATTGCTTGCTAGTGAGCTGAGGAAGCTGGGGGTCAATTTTCCTCACACACCTATCAGACATTGATGTCATTCAGGTCTCATAAAATGAGACCACTTTAAACTGAAACAGTTTTAGTGATCTGCAAACATTTTTAGAATGGTCAGTGCTAGATTCTTTGTACAGTGATGCTTGTTCAGCAGTGATACATGCAAAGGGCAAAATTTATAAAATGACCCACACTTACCATGTCCCACTTATAATACTGTCATTTTCTTATGTGGCAGAGGGCTCCCCTTGCTCCCTATATAGTTACACCCCTGGTCCCAAATTCTAACATCAAGTTGCAAAGTTTGTATCAATAATCTGGATAGTAAATGAGAATCAGATCCATCTTTTTTTTACCAAAGGCAGCTGTTTTTTTCCTAATGGCCAAGGTGTTTTGTAATCAAAAGCCTTTGGCTGTGTCTACACAGCAATGTGAAAATGCCATCCGCTGGACCTTGCCACATTGCCGTTTTTTTGTGCCTTTTTTTGCACAATTTTTTGTGCAGATTTCAGATTCCCGGCAGCTCAGCACATTATGGCTACATGAATCTGATGGCAGTCAAGCATAGTACAGTGGGGAAAAAGTATTTAGCACTTTGGTCTTCACCATAATGGAGTTTGGAATGTGACTGTTTGAGGTTGTGGACAGGTGTCTTTTATACTGATAACAAGTTCAAACAGGGGCCATTATTACAGGTAATGAGTGGAGGACAGAGGAGCCTCTTAAAGAAGAAGTGAGAGCCAGAAATCTTGCTTGTTTGTAGGTGACCAAATACTTATTTTCCACCATAATTTGCCAATAAATTCTTTCCAAATCAGACAATGGATTTTCTGGATTTGTTTTCTCATTTTGTCTCTCATAGATGAGGTCTACCTATGATGTTAATTACAGGCCTCTCTCATCTTTTTAAATGGGAGAACTTGCACAATTGGTGGCTGACTAAATACTTTTTTCCCCGCTGTATACAACATGTTCTATATTACGCCAGAGAGTTTTAGGTTTAGGAAACTCTCAGTAAAAAATCTGTGCTGTGTAGACTACAGCACAGATTTTGGACTGAGGTTAACCACATTTGCTGCTGGGGTTTGGGTTTTTTCGGTGGATTAAAAATCCCTAAATTTCCGTTTGAAAATCGATTTAAAATTTCCAGTGCGGTTTTCGCCCTACCCTTTATATAAGAAAGGATGTTAGCTTTAGATGATATCCATTTTTTAATGTTTATATTCGTGGGGTTTGAAAAAAATTTGTCCCTAAACCGGGATGGGAAAAAAAAAAAATTTAAGTTTTTCCCTCCCCCCGGGCCCCTGCTTTTTAAAAATTATGCCATCGCTGGGTGGGTTTCTAAAAAACTTTTGTCAGCTTTGGGTTTTAACCCCTTCCCAAACCCCGGGGCGTTTGATAGCCCCCAAGGGCCGCTAAGGGGCTTTGCGGGGGGACCCGCTCCGCGACCCCCCCCCCTCCCTTCCCCCCGCCCCGGCCCCCGGGGTTTTTAGGGGCTAATCGGTTGTTCGTGATTTAACTGTTTTTATTTTTGGGAAAAGGGTTTCACCCTCTTTATCTGATAATTTTTTTACCTTTTTAAAAAAAATGTTTTTTTTTATTCATACCCATGCCGCACGGGGGGGGGGGGGCTAAAGCCCCGAGTTTTAAATTGCCCCAAAAATCCCCCCCTCCCATAGTTTACAAGGGGGAGAATAGCTCCGCCTCTTTTTCTGGGATAGCCAAGCCACCGCTAGTCACCCCAATCAGCTTTTTTCTTTTTTTTTTTACGGGTTTTTTGAATTTCCCCCACCTTTGATTTTGTTTTGGTCTTTTTTTTCCTCCATGGGTTAAAATTGGGACCCCTGTCGCTCCTATTCTGTTTGGGTTCAAAAATTTTCCCCCCAAAAGGTTTTTTAAAGGGTTTTTGTCGCTCCTATTCGTTTGGTTGGCTTCTCCCGCCCAAAAAATTTGGGAAGGCTTAAAAAATTTTTAAATTCCCTGTTTTTCCCCGGGCAATTTCTTTTTTGCAATTCCCTATGAAGGGCCCCGGGCCCTGGGCGAAAAAAGGGCCTTTTGTTAGGTTTTAAAGTGCTTTTTTTTTAAAGAAGGTTTCAGCGTTTTTATCTGATAAGGGTTTTTTTTACAAAATAAAAAAAATTTTTTTTTATTCATACTCCATGCCGCACGGCGCGGGAAGCCAGTTTTGCTTTGGCGCCGATCTCCCTAGACTCCCAAAGGGAAAAGTAGCTCGCGCTCTTTTTGGGGTGGGATGCCAACCCCCCGCTAGCTCAACCAATCAGCTCTTTTCTGCTTTTTTTACTTTTATTTTGAACTTTTCCCGCCTTGGTTTTTTGTTTGGGTTTTTCAAAATTCCCCATAGGCAAATAAGGGGTCCCTGCCCGTTTCCTATTCTAAATTGTCCAGCAAAGCCAAGAAACCCGCCCCCCACCCAATCAGCTTTTTTTTTTTTTGTTTTTTTACTGAATTTTGAACTGTCCCGCCTTTGATTCGTTGGGAAAAATAGTTCCCATGGGGTTTTTAATGGTTAAACCGGGCGCCCCAAATTTGATTGGGGGGTTTATGCGGGACTAATGGAATAGCTTTTGAATTTGAATTACGTTTTCCCCCGGGAAATTTTCCCCAATACCCTAATTTTTAAAATTGGGAAATATTGGAAAGGATTTTTTTTTTAGTTTTTTTTTATTTTTTTGGGTTTTCAGCTCGTTTTCTGAGAATTTTTGAACGCCTTTAAAAGGCGATTTTTGATTCATACTCCGCCCCCGACATGTGGAATATTTCTCGTTTTTTCCCCAGCCTGGCCCTCGCACGGGCCTAATCCCGCACTGCCCCCCCAAGTCCCCGCACTGTGCCCCCCCAACACTGGCGAGGCCCCAAAAAAATTTTTCCCCGCATGTATGGGGAAACCCCCTGGGGCGCAGGCCGCTCTGGCCTCAGCCCCCGCGCTGCGCCCACCCCTTTTCAGGCTTGGCGGACTTTTCCCCGCATTTTGACCGAATTACCCCGGCGGCAAAATCTCGGGCACAGCCCCCCCACGCGCCAAAGTCCCGCACTGCGCCTAACACACGGGCCCGAGGGCGGCGGATTTTAAACATTGTATGTTATGTTTCCCCCCAGCCCCAAAATAAATCAGGCGCAGATTTCCCCAAAAAACCCGGGGGAAAAAGGTGGCGCCGAGGGGGCAGAAACATACTGTCGTTTTTGGGTTTTAATGAACAAAGGGGGGACATTTTTATGAGAACTGTCTGGGTCTAAGACTGGCCTTTGTTGCCCATGGGAAACCCAATCCCCAACTCCCCTTTCATTTCATAAAAAATGAAAGGGGAGCTCTGATTGGTTGCTTTGGGTAAAAAAGAAACCCCTTAGCCCCTAGACATTTTTTTATTTTCATCCCATTTTCCCCCTGCCCATTTTCAGAAAACAGATATTTTCTTTTAAAACTTTAAAAAGGAAAGTGCTTTCTTCAGGTTTGGCCCATTTTTTTTAATTAGAAATGACTGAAAAAACTGATTTTCAAAAGGGGGTTTTCCCTACAAGGATTGCTTTTTATTTTTAAAGATTTTCCCAAAAAACAAGTCATTTTGGCAATATGCGTCCATTAACCCCTTAAACGCCCTTTGGGCTTTTAACCTACGGGGGTCTTTTGGGGGTTTCCCGCACCTGGCGAAAGAATACGCCCTGTGGTTTCCGCGGGGCGAACCCCTAAACAGTCCCCCTGTCGGCCGGGGCACAGCCCGGACCGGGCAAAATCCGTCCCGGTTTCCTGCCCTCTGACGGGCCCGCACGGGGCGGGAAAATGCCTTCCGGGTTGTCTGTGACGTCATGATCCCCGGCCGTCCCCCTGTGGGCATGCCCCCCGGCTCGTGCTGGCCCGGGTTTGCATGGGAAACCAGCCCATAGCAACAAGCTATGTACGGGTTTCCTATTGAAGAGAATCTAAAGATCTCTCATTCAAATCCCCTAGGGAAAAAATGTTAAAAATAAAAACGTGAAAAAGTAAAAAAAAGAAAAAAAAAGGTGAAAAACAAGTAAAACACAAACACGAAAAATAAAAAAAAAAAATACGTAAAAACCGGGCCCAATTTTTTCCCATTTACAAACCCCAAACCCCCCCAAAAAGAACAAAAATAAATAAAGTACCCCTATTTGGTAACGCCCGTGCGTAACGACCCCGCCCTTTTTTAAACTCTGCATGTTTTAATTTAAACCCCTACGGTGAAAAGCCGGAAAAAAAAAAAAAAAAAAAAAAAACAATCACAGAATTAAGATTATTGTTTCCCCGCACACATAAAAAAGGAATAAAAAGCGATCCAAAAAACTCTAGAAAAAGCCAAAGTTTTTACCAATTAAAACTTAATTTCATCCCGCAAAAAAAAAAATCCTTATACAGCTCTGTATAAAGGAAAAAAAAAAAAATGTATGCCCAGAAAATAGCGTCATTTAAAAATAGGTTTTTAAAACTTAAAAAAAAAAATTTTTTTTTTTTTTTTTAAAGTGCTTCAACATAAAAAAAAACCCATATAATTTGGGGATCGCCAAAAATCGTTAGGGGACCCCCAAAAAGTAAAAGCACCCTTTTCCCCGGTTACGCCCCGGTGGCCCTGTTTAAAAAAAAAAAAAAAAAAAAACACTACTAGGATTACAGTAATTTTTTTCACCCTGGCCTCCAAAAAAAAGGATTTTAAAAAACGATCAAAAAATTTGTCCCCCCCCAAAAATGAACTAATAAAAAAGACAAATCAAACTCGCAAAAACAAGTCTCTACAAAAGCTCCAAGCACAGAAAAAAATTTTAAAAATTTTTTGGCTTTTCAGACATGGCGATTTCCAAAAAAAAGGTTTTTTTCCTGGTTTTGAATGAAAGTGTTTTTATTATAAAAAGCCCGTAAAACATATAAAAAAATACAAATTGGGTATTTGGTGTAATTTGTATTGACCTGCTGAGTAAAAACTCCAACCCTGTATAAAACCGTACAGTACCGCTAATTAAAAAAAAAAAAATAAAAAAAAATACCAAAAATTGCTTTTATTTTTTTTTCAAAACCCTTTTTTTACAAAAACCTTAATAAAAAGTGAACATAGCACATATGCACCCCCTAAAGGTACCAAAAAAAATTAAAATCATCCCGCAACAAACAAGCCCCTACAAAAGCTCTGCACACAGCAAAAATAGAAAAAAATTTTTTGGGGTGTCCCGAAAAGGGGCAAAAATAAAAAAAGCAATTTTTTTAGACAAAATTTTTACTCTTTAAAAGTAATAAAACAGAAAAAATATATAAAAAACTATATTTTTTTTAAAAATTTTACCGACCCCAAAAGTAAAATTATCACATATTTTTTTCTTTCACGGGGAATTCGTAAAATTGAAACTCAAAAAACAAATGAAACCCAACTTTCGTTTTTCCCAACCCAAAATTTTTTTGCCCAATGCTAAAAAAAAAAAATATGGAACACCTTGTGCCCAAAAATGCAGAAACATCCCTTGGGTGAGATCCCTATTGGGGTAATCCAAAATGGGGGGGAAAATTTTGGGAAGGGTTTCGCCTGGGTTTTGCTTAAATTTTTGGGGGGTTTGCAAATTGGAAAATGGCCCCACCAAAATCTGCTTTCCCAAAAGGGCCCAAAAAGCGCTCCCCCTTATACGGGCCCTGCCATGGCCCCCCCCAAAAAAACAAATTTAAAACCCACAAGGGGGGTTAAAGCCCAACTTGGAAAAATTGGCTTAAAAAAAAAGTTTTAGGGGTTTTTTTTTTCCAGGTTTTTTCCCGTATATAGAAACATTTTAACTAAATTGCAGATTTTTGGAAAAAAAAATTTTTTTTAAAATTTTCACAGCCTTATGTAAAAAAAAAATTTTTGAATCCCTTGGGGGCTTTATAAACCCAAAGCACCCCTGGAAAATATTCCCTTAAAGGGGGGGGATTTCCAATAAGTGGTTTTAAATTTTGGGGGGATTTTAAATTTAAATTTTTTTACTTAGGGGGCCCCCCCAAAACCCCCAAAAAGGCGCCTAAATAAAAACGTATTGAAAAAAGATAACCCCCAAAATTATAGTAGGTGCTTTCCCCCTTTTCTGGGGCTTAAGTTTTAGGCCCCAAAAAATGCTCTAAGGGGCCCCATAAAGGGATATCTCTAAAAACGGGCAGACCCGGGGGAAATTTAAATTAAGTTTATTTACCTAGGGCACATTTTACCCTTTTTCCATTTGGAAAAAAATGGAAAAAAATATTTAAAAACGCAAAAAAAAATGAAATTTTTGAAATTTCACCTCCCACTTTGCTTTAATTTCGTTTAAATTTTCTAAAAAGGGTTTTTTTTCAAACTTTTCCCAAATAGTGTTTGTAAAAACGTTAAAGGGTTTTAGTTTCCCCAGATGGCGTCACTTTTGGGGGTTAAACTAACTTTCAGGCCCCCAAAGCCAGTCAGAAAATGGAGTTTGGGCCCTTTAAAAATATGTTTATTGCAAAATTTTCTTGAACATGTGAAAAAAAAAAAAATTATACTAAATTTCTAAAACCCTCAAAAAGTCGAAAAAAAAAAAAAAAAAACATTTAAAAAAAGATTTCCAAACCTATAGTGGACATATGTTAGATGCTAGTTTTTAAAATTTTTTTGTGGTGAAAAAATTATCTGTTGGGCCCCAGAAATTTAGCAACTTTTTAAACTTTCAACTTTTTTTAAAAAAAAATTTTTTTTTTTTCCCCAAACCAAAAAAGGGTTGTATGGATTAAAATTTTTTTATTAAAATTAAAGCACAATGGTTTCCACGGGAAAAAAAATCTTGAATCACAAAGCCCTAGGTAAAAAATGTCCCAAAAATTATTTTCACTAAATTGAAAATGTCCAAATTTTAAAAAAAAGGGTGTGCAGGAAGGTCCAAAAAAAGGCGGGTCCCTTTAAAGGGGGGAAAAATGTCCTACCCCATTCCTCCCATTCCTAATTTTCCCCCTTATTGCATCAGGCCTCAGGTTGCTACAGCTACAGACCTTTTAAATTTTCTCCTGATAGGCTGCCAGAAAGGGGCGCTATATTCAGACCCGGGGTTTCCCCAGCAACTCGTCCATGCAGGCCAGAGAAGCCAGTTTAAAAATGTCTCTGAATTCAAAAATAAAACCAAGAAAAAAGGGGCTGAGGTAAGATCCCGTGGCCCCAGCTACAGGGTGCGCGGTCGCCCGAGGGCCCGGGGGCCCCCACAAGGGCCCCCCTTCCCCAAAAACAGCTGTCATCGTGGGTGCAAAAGGGTGAAAACCCGGGTGGGAAAAAACTGACCCTGGCCTTCAGCCACTGGAGGGAGCCGGGGCCCAAACCCAATGAAATTTTTGCGCTTTCTGCCTCTACTAGGCCCCCAAGCCCATCGGTAGGGTTAGGGGTTAATGGGCGCCAGAATGTCATCCCGAGTGAGTAACATGATGAAAGTCATACCGTTTTTTTTTTGTTTGAAATTTTTCCCCCCCCTTTCCTAACATTTTTACCCTTCTCAATACCCAAAGAAAGTTTAAAGTAGAAACTCCCCCAATGAACGTTTTGAAGTGTTTTTGATAAAGGCCGAAGATTTTAAATGTAACAGGCCCCAAAAAGCATCCCAGGGGTTTCAGGGGGGGAAGGAAACTACTTAAAAAAAATTTCGGGCCCAAGGGGGGCGTGGGGGGGTTTTTCCCGTTAGCCACACGCAAACCCCCTTAGGATTAAATATTCAACAGGACCCCTAACGTACCACTATTGATTAAAAAAATGTCCCTTTCCAACATTAAGGGAAAAAAACCCTTTTTTATTTTAAATTTTGGTTTTTACCCCGTTTGCAAACTTGTTTTTTTTTAAAATATACAAAAAACCCCCCCTTTTTTTAAAATTTTCTATGTTGTCAGTACGATCTTGTTGGGATTTTAAAGGGGGTTTAAAATTTTTTTGACATCACCCCCAGGGGCGTTTCCGGAAGGTTTGGTATTTAAACTAAATAGGTCCCGTACAAACATGCACAATAGAACCAAGAGTAAAAGGGGCTTGGGTCCCGAAACCCCGTCGGGTGAGGGGGCTAAAGTCCCCGGTTTTCAACCTGGCTATTGGGCCCCGATCCCCTTTTTTTTCATCCATGTATGTGACCTAAAGAAAAAAAGGGTTTTTTTAAAGGAAAAAAAAAATAAAGTTATTGGGGTTTTAAATTTATGTTTTCCCTTGGGGTGGAATCCCTCCTTTTTTCCCCCCCCGGTTGTGAAGCTGCACACCCTTTTATGTGAGTTGTTTGTTACTTATTAGGCCCCCTTCCCCCCACGGGTTATTTTCCGACGGATTGGGCCCCGTTTCCCGCCCCATTTGCACTTCAATACGGCGGGAAAACCCTCGGAGTCATTACGGTAAACCACTGCCTCATAAGAACATGGGTTCCCTCGCTCCTTTCCCCCCTCGGCGAATCCGCCGCGGGGGGGGAAAGTGACATGACATTATTTACGGGGGCGGGCCCCGGCCTAAACAATTTCATTGGGCTATGGGGCCGGGGCCCGGGGCCCCCCCCGGGGCACCGGCCCCCCCCCCTCCCGCCCCCAAATTTAAAGGCGGGTTTTTTTCGGCCTAAAAACGGGTCACAAATCCGCGGGAATAAGCCCTGTGAAAAACGGGGCCCTTTGGGTGGCCTTTATTAAAAACCCACTGGGGGCCCCTTTTTCTTACTTACTTTTGGGGGGGCCCTTTATACCTACCTACGAGGAGGGCCATATATATTAAGCTATCTTGCTCCCCTTTTAGATAGGTTAGACCTTTGAAATTAGTCAGATAAGAAGGCAGACTCATCCTATTAAGTAGCTAAAGTCCCCCAAACCCATTGAGGGGGCTGTACTTTAAGGGGGGCTGGTGTACCGGTTTTTTCCCCGATGTAAGGAAAAGGGGCTTACATTCTTTTTACCCCCCAAAAATCCCAATATGTCTTACTTTCGGGGGGTGTCTTATATTGGGCAGGGTTATAGGGCCAGCTGTAGGCAGGTATAGGGCCAGCTGTAGACAGGTATAGGGCCAGCTGTAGACAGGTATAGGGCCAGCTGTAGGCAGGTATAGGGCCAGCTGTAGGCAGTTATAGGGCCAGCTGTAGGCAGGTATAGGGCCAGCTGTAGGCAGGTATAGGGCCAGCTGTAGACAGGTATAGGGCCAGCTGTAGACAGGTATAGGGCCAGCTGTAGGCCAGGTATAGAGCCAGCTGTAGGCCAGGTATAGGGCCAGCTGTAGGCAGGTATAGGGCCAGCTGTAGGCAGAAAAACACTTACCTGGCTCCCCGCTGCTCTGTCTCCCGCGCCGCGCCGCCTCCTCGCTGCTCCGTCTCCCGCGCTGCGCCGCCTCCTGGCTGCTCCGTCTCCCGCGCCGCCTCTTCGCTGCTCCGGCCTCCCGCGCGCTCATCCCGGCACAGGCAGTGACATCATCAGGCCGCGCTACGTCTTACTTTCGGGGTACGTCTTACATTAGGCGACCTCCCCAAGACACCGCTACGTATTGGGTGTGTTCCTACCTTCTGGTGGTACAAATGAGGGCCCTATAGTTGGTTGGGGGAACTTTCACTGTTTGGAGTCTAACATGTTTGTGTGGTAAATTCTGCAGGGACAGGTTGTGACTGGGAAAAGACATCAAGATGGTTGGGACTGGATGAAGAAAGAAAAGAGAGAATGACTCATCATAAAAGACGTGACCTGTGAGTCCCTAAATGTAACTGCACGGTAATCACTTATGTGTGCAGAGTCTATGTACACTGGTATCTACAACTATATGGTTCCTTTATAGTGGTAATAGTGGTCTTAGTGTAACAGTTTACATTCAATAACAGTATAATGGTATTATTCAGACCGTTTATGGTGGTGATATGTGGTCATCATGTGGCGGCATTATTGGGTGCTTGTATATTGTTGTTATTGATATTATTGGTCTTAGTATACAGCTTTGCTCATTAACAGTATGATGGTATTAGGCACTATAGGGTAGTGATATGTGGTCATGATGTGGTGGCATTATTTGGTCTTTGTATTTTGTTGTTATTAGTAATATAGTTCTTGGTATCCCGGGTTTTTGGGTAAAGAAAATATTTGGTGGTATCGTTACTAAATATGGTGACCATGCGGGGGATAATGTGGCCCTTTTTATACTTACTGACCTGTAGAATCAGAAAAGTCTTTTTAAAAATGTTCTTTGAAACCCCCAAACAAAAACTAAACATAAAACACAAAAGCCCAGTTGCATTGTATCTGTTTTTTGTTTTTGTTTGGGGTGGTGGGGGGAGCAAGAGGCAACAGAATCTCTGGCTGTATTACTTAATTTACTTCTTTTAGACAATCCCTTTTAAACAGAAATAATTTTTTGCATTGCCCTACACTGCAGACATCTGTAAATGTAAAGGGGGGGGAAAAACCTGCCCATTGAAAAGTTTTTGGTCCCGGGCCATTTTTGGGGGCCAAAGGAGCCCCAAATTTAAAGTTTTCCCACCGGGCCCCCATGAGTTTTAGCTTTGCCCCCGGGGGTAAAGAATAAAATGAAAGGAGAAAAACCCTCTAAAGGGGTTTGTCTCACTAAAATTGATTAAACCCCTTAAAAAACCCCCTTTCCTTTTTTCTCGTTTTAAATTTTTAAAAATTCAGAGGAATTTTACGGGCCCTTCATTAGGCTGCAGTAGAAGCCAGGTTGTACAAAATAGAAAACCATTTGCTGCAGCCTAAAAAGAATATAAAATAGGTCTGAAGTTTTGGGGAAAACCTAAGGGACTGGGGCACCCCATACAAGGGGGGGTATTTTAAAAAAAAGGAAAGGACACCGTTAAGGGGAACACATATTTTTTAAAAGTGAGTTTTTTTGGAAAAGATCTTAACATAAAAAAACAATCCTTGTAGTGAAAACAACCCCCCTTTTAAGGGAAAAGGGGTCCATTTCCCAGGCCCATCTGGTAAAATTTTCCCACATTTAGCCCAAAATTGTTTTAAAAAATTTTTTGCCCCCTTTCTCTGAAAAAAAATTAGGGCCCAACTGGTATTTTTATATGAAAAAATCTTTTTCTTTTTTTTGGACGGGTTTTTTCTTCCTCATTTTGTATTTTTGGGTTTGAATGGGTGATTGACTTCCACGGGAAAAACCCTTTAGGGGGTAGAAAACCCCAAAAGAGAGGTTTGCTTCTCCGGTCAAGTGTTGTATTTCCTTCTGCTCAAATTTCTTTAGTGTGAATAAACTGTTTAAAAAAAAAATTTTTTTTTGTAAAATTTTATAACATAAAGTTTTTTGGGCCAGAAAAAACCCAGCATTTTTTTCCCCAGATCCCACAATTCTATTTTGGCTCTTTACTTTTGTGGGTGTTAAAGTGTACATAACTTAAGTCACTCCATTTTGTAAATTGTTGCCTTAATTCTATAAATGGTATCATTATATTTGTAAAGCTCAAGTATTTTGCTTAAGAAAAAACATTTCTAAGGGCTTTATATTACTCTAGTTGATCATGTTAAAATATTTTATATTTTACTTTGGGTTGATAATAACCCCCCTGTTCAAATATTACCAAAGGGTTAAATTTAAATTTTAGTAACCAAGGGGATTTACCCCATTTTTCCCTGGTAAACATATCCAAAAACCCTTGCCTTGAAACCCATGCCCTTAAATTTTGCTCTACTAAAATTAATGGTTGTTTTGGCTTGCAAAACATTTTGGCCTTGAAAATGTAACATGGTATATGTTTGAGGCCAAGTACAAGACATAGAACAAGGCACAGTGTTTAGTTACAATATTCATTTTTCTATGTGAGAAAATTGATATACAGTGCTCCCTCAAGTTACAATGGCCTGAGGATATAATAGTTTCAACATACAATCGTGTTTCCGGGGGACAAAAATTTGTTGAGTGGGGTTTAACAAAAATTTCCCAATATACTTTGGGTGAATGGGAAGCAAGGGGATTTGATTTAAAAGTTTTACCCAAAATTATGAATTTTTTATTTGAAAAACCTTTCTTTTTTTAGTGAGGTGAATGCAGGATTGGAAGTCTTATTTCAGTAAAAGTACTATATTTCGCACTGCTCTTTTACATGTGCCAGGGGGGAGGGGGGGTCCTATGGGATCCAGGTGAGAGTGGACCCATTTGCTTTTTTTCTGGTACATTGTGTATAAAGTACATGACCCAAATAAGCTCCTGACCTCAATATAGAAAGTGATGTCTAGCTTCCAGCATCTCTTTCTCATATAATATGGAAGAACTTGCTCTATCTGTGTTAGTCATTTGCATTTTGTTTCATCCTCATTTTTCATCACATTAGTGACATTTTGGGACTCAGAACTAATTCCTGGTTTTCCATAAAGTTATAGTTGCAACATACAATGGTCATCCTAAAACCAATAAAAATTGTATGTTGAGGGGAAAAACCCCTTCTACAAAAGGGAAAATATTTAATTTAAAGAAAGGTAAAATGATTAAAGACATTTTAATTTTTTTTAAAAATTTTTTTTTAATGTATACCCTAAATATAAATAAACAGGCTTAGGGTGTTATACCCCATAGAGCCATTTTGCTGCACCAGTATGTGAGAGTCATTATTGGTTTCTGGCAGTAGCCACCTGGCCACACCCAAAGAAGTAAAAGGGAAATTTCTAATGCGGTCCCAAAAAAACCCCGGACAAAAAAAAGGCCCGGGATTTGTCCGTTTTGCGCCCGTCCCCCACGGCCGCGGGGGGACGGGTTTTGCCCCGATGAGGGAAAAACAGCCCTCCCAATTGAGGGTTCATATTTGGTTTTTGGAAAACCCGGAAAAGAAAAAATGAACATTTCTCAAAGTTTTTTTTGCGGACCGCGGGGCAGAACCGCCCCGGGCGGAAAAACCCCGCAGTGGGGGGCTGCTGCAGGGTTTTCCATAGACCCCAAATTTTGGGTCATTTTCGGACGGGTTTTTCCAAAAACCCCAAACCCGGGTGAAAAACCGGTTTTGAAAAACCCTTTCCGGGGGGGACATGCCCCAACGTGGGATATAACTACCTCGTTGTTTACCCCCCCCCCCCCCAAAAAAAAAAAAAGAAAAGCACTGCATTTAAAAAAACAAAAAAAAAATAAAGAAAAGCTTTTATTCCAAGATAAAAAGGGTTTAAAATAAAAAAATAGGTACGGTTGGGGACACCCGACTCTGCATCGGCATCTGGGGTGTCATAGAAAAGGGTTCTTGGGAGCCTCCCCCAAAATAGGCCCAACATAAAAAAGTGGCTGCTGGTGTTTTGGTCCCGAAACAGCACACCAATGGAAAACAAACAGGGGGGATCAAAAGGACTCATAAAGTGCATTTTAACCCAGTGACATACATGTATGTGATCATTTAGGGTAGGAAATATTGTGCAAGCTTAAGAGCTGTGGAACCCAAAAATCCAGCATGACCCAAATGATCCTGTGTACAGTTTTACGTCTTGGGTAGGTAGCAAGGGACTTGGGAAAAATCTGGGTCACAAACCAATTTTAAACAATTATATGCCCTGGTATCTAAACTGTTACATGAAGAGTAGCCCCAATTGTTGGTTGCCAGGTGTTTGTCATGGCAGCCAAAAAACCCCGTGAAAAGCACCCCGGTCTGCCCATTTTTTTAGGGGGCCCATTCCCCTCATCTCTTTCTAGCAATGATTTTTGCTCTCACCCTAAAACAAAATCAACCCCCATCAGAAAAAAGCTTCACTTTCCCCAGTCCCCCCGGCCCCCCTAAAAAATTTTGGCACTGAACCCCTCCCTTAATGTGTTTCTCCCTTGTTAACCATGAAAAGCTTTCCTCTCTATCTTCCATATCTGACCTCACCTGTAAGCTTGACCCACTGCCATCCCACCTTATCCTAGACCTTAGTGCTGTTGTTTTCCCAGCCCTCACCCATCTGTCAAACCTATTATTAACCTCTTGTATCTTCCCTTCCTTCTTTAAACACACTACCATCACACCCATCCTTAAGAAATCAACTCTTGACCCCTTCTTTCTATTGCCTCATCTCACTGATTCCATTTGCCTCTAAACTCCTTGTACAGCATGTCTATCTTGAAGTGTTCTCTCATCTCTCATCTAACTTTCTTCTTGACCCACTGCAGTCTGGTTTCTGATCCCATGACTCTACTGAAACCACCCTAACCAAGGTCAGCAACTGCTAAATCCTCTCGCCACTACTCTGTGTTTTTCCTTGTCCTCTGCCTTCGACACTATTGACCACTCCTTGTACTTCAAATCCTGTCATCTCTGGTTCCAACCCGGGTGGCTGGAAATGTTCGGGTTGGGCGGATCCTCTGGGCCCACTGCGAGCGCAGATGGTGAACACAAGCAGTGGGCAGCCGAAGTGCAGGTCCGGGTAGCAGGTGCTGGAGCGGAGACAGGGCACTGCAGATGTAGCCGTAGAACGTATGCACAGTCCAGGTGTAACATGTGAACGGCAGGCACAGTCCAGGATGGCAGCAGACACTGGGTATGGCAACAGGTATATGGCAAGCTGGTGCAGCAGCAGGTGTTCAGCAGGAACGATGAGCATACAGAAAACGTATAACAGAGTCAGCAGCAGTACAGCAGCTAAGGGGTCAAGCTCATGTGCTGGAAGACAACAATGAACTGACGCTGAGCTGAGGGAGGAGATACCTTAAGAAGCCAGAGGTTACAGGTCACTGGGCAGGGACAAGGTACTCTGACTCTTTAAATGTGGTGGAGTACCACGCGCGTGCCCCTAGAGGGAGCACATGTGCGTACAGGACGCCAGAGAGCTGGAGGCAGCAGAGTTGGTGATTCAGAGCTGTCAGCAGGAATGGCTACAGGAGTGGCAGGAGCCAGGACAGGTGCGTGCAAGGAGCCAGGGACACCAGGGGATGTCGCAGAAGCGGCCTGGACACAGGCCATAGCAGGGGCCGCGGCGTGAACCATGACAATCTCTCTACACTGTGGATTTGGCTCTTTCCTGGATCTCCTCATTTCTCATTGATTGGATTTTAGCAGCTATCATTCTTGCACCAGCTCCTTCTCTTTCTCTCTGTTGGCGCCCCTCAGGGGTCAGTGCTGGGTCCTCTACTCTTCTCTATCTACACTCTTGGCCTGGGTCAACTTATAGCATCTCTTGGCTTTCAGTACCACTTGTATGCTGATGACTCCAAACTTTACACCTCCAGCCTAGATGTTAACTCTCTGCTCTTCAGCTCTTCAGGATCCCACAGTGTCTATCATCCATATCCTCCTTCTTTTCCTTCCACCTTCTAAAACTAAATGTGGAGAAAACTGTATTAATTATCATTCCATCATCTCACTCTATCACAGTCAATGGCTCTACACTTTTAAGAGTCCCGCAAGTCCGTTGCCTTCTGATAACCTTTGATGACTCTCTGTCTTTCGAGCGATACATCCAAGCCCTTTTGTCTGCCCCCCACTTCCACCTGAAAAATATTTCTTGAATCTGCTCATTCCTTTACTTAGATACAACAAAAATGCTAGTCCATGCCCTTGTCATCTTCTGCCTAGACTACTGCAACATCCTTCTCTGTGGCCTCCCGTCTAGTACTCTTGCTCCCCTTCAAACAATCCTCAGCTCCATTGTTCATCTGATCTAGCTCTCTCCTCGCTACTCCTTTGCCTCTCCCCTCTGCCAGTCCCTTCATTGGCTACGCATTGCCCAGCAAATTCAATTAAAGTTACTAATCATGACCTACAAGGCTCTCCATAACCTCTCCTTTTCCCCACTTACCTCTGCTCTAATCTCCAGATACCTCCCCTATCTTCGCTTCTCACAGGACCTTCTTCTATGCTCTTTCTGTATCAGCTCCTCAAACAACCATCTCCAAGACTTCTCAGTGCATCCCCCATACTCTGGAACTCATTACCCTAACACATCAGACTCTCTCCAACTCTCACTAGTTTCAAAACCAACCTGAAAACTCATCTCTTCAGGATAGTCTGTAACCTACAAAAACCCTGCTGCCATTACTCTGCCCACAAACATGTCTGTCCATAACCTTCTGTCTCTTTCCTCCCTTGTAGATCTTTGCAGGCAGGGTCCTCTCTCCCTCTGTACCAGTTGTTAGTCATTTATCATCACCATTGTACTTGTTTGACATATGGTATGTATCTAACCCCCCCTTGATTGTACAGCGCCCTGGAAGTAATGGCGCTTTAAAATAAACAATAATAATAATAAAATAGCAATATACTGCAATGCATTAAGATTGCACTGTATTGTATAAGTAAAGAAGCAATCAGGGACTAAAAATAAAGCAAACAAAATCTCATTTGTCATACATTAAAATAAACAATAAAAGAATAAAGAAAAGGAAAAGTGGGACATTGAACTCGCGCTTGTTCCGGGACAAATTCTATTCCACGACTTCACAAGACTACCCAAATACCACTCCCTGCTCCATGTTACTTTACTGGCCGCGAAACGTTGTCTTTTAAGTAGATGGATAGATGACCATGTACCTACGCTACTAGATGTATGGACACAGGTCAAAAATATATGCACATGGAGCGCTTAGAGACAGAGTCAGCAAAAAAAAACCCCAAAACTGGAAATTTTTTTTGATAAA